>JALBCR010003088.1:0-18789 GCA_030710515.1 Abscondita cerata
CTGTTGTACTTCGTTCAGTTACGTATTGCTCGGTTCACAATTTTTAATAAAATTCAGTAATATTCATAAAACATTTACAAAATACTCACGTTGTATTCTTCTCTAGGTTATATATAGTAGTAACAAACAAATTAATTCCCGAATTATTTCTATTCCACAAAAACAAAATCATATTTTTACCAATTTTACAAAAATACCGTTTTTGGTTCTAAAGTATGTGAAAATCCAAACAATGGCTTTCCGCTCCTTCAACTCGTTCAATTCGAAAATATTTTACAAAATAAATTAGACAAATTTTAAGATTTATCAAAGCAAATCGTTTTCCTAAAATTTCATTTGTCTTGTTTTAATTTCTTAGTGATTTTTACCTAAACAACTTCGTGGTCCTGCACTGAATGGTAAAAACGTAAGGATCAATCGTGCTGCTTCGTTAAATCTTTCAGGATTGTACTTATACGAATCAGGAAAATAACGTTCGTTGAAGTGCAACCAATACGTTGGTATTATAATTGATGTCCCTTTTTCTAGTACAACTCCAGTTTCTGGTATAACACAATCTTCAACGCATCTTCTATGAATAAACTGAATTACGGGTACATACGTAAAGTTTCTGAACGGATACAATTTATACTCGTCTTTAAATAACATGAACACACTTACCCATATTACCAATTGCAAAAATTCATATTTTCAAAGCTTCTATTGTGAGGTCTCCACATTGACGCATTACTGTATTTATTTCATCTCGCAGACGGGTTTGAATGTTTTCATTTAATGACAGCTGGTATACGGTTAACGAAACGATCGCACTAAGCGTATCATGTCCAACACCTAAAAACGTAACAGCTTGCGCCAGAACTCCATTTTGATCTGTAAATTTATTTTAGCATTTAGCCAAACAGCTACAAAACTTACCAAACGTAATCCCATTTGCATCTTCTTTTTTTTAAGTTCAGTAAAATGTCGATCAAATCGTTTCTTTTAATGTTTAAACTCTGCCTGTCTATCAATCGCAAAAAAACGTGACGGAAGAATGTCGTAGAAGTTTTGTTAAAGAATTGATACCGGAACGTTCTAACAATTTGTGGTAGAAAAATATACGTAAACCCTTTAAATATTCCAACATAAGATTTTGGAAATATGTTGCTTGCGTAATGAACAAACAAATTATGTTCTTTTGTAAACGAATTAAGGATTAATTCCAAGTGCGTAATTAGATAATTAAGTCGGTTGTGTATTTTGTAGTAACTTCTTTAACATTTACCGATTCGTCAGAAATTGTTTCCAAATATTTTCGTAAGTTTTTGCAAGATTCTTGAGCCATCATCATCATGCCTCTAACTTTAATGGACTAAAAACTTTGGATAAACCAGTTCTCACATATTTCCAATGAGGGTTTTGCAAGTTAAATATAGAATTGCTAAAAATTGGGTCTATTTCGTGTTGTTTACAAATAGTTTGTCCGAAAATTTTCGAAAATCGGTCACTAGTATTCTTTTTGATTATATTTGGCCTCTTTAACAACCAGGAACGGTTTATGAAAAACGAAAAACACAAAGTAAGGGTCTTGGAATTTGCGACACAATTTTGTTATGTATTTGATTGATGAGAATTTTCCAAAAAGGACACCTATAATGTTTTCGATAAGGTATTCAGGCTTTTTAACTGGTATGTTTTTTATTTTCCAATAGTGGTAAGTTTTGTGATATATGCGTACATAAAGCATACAAAATTATAGTTAATAATGCACCAATTGAAACTGTAATCTATAAATAAGAAATAATGCATTATTCAAATTATATTTATACTTATATAAAAATAATTGAACATTGCTATAATGTGAACGTTTACTTTCTATTACTCGCTCTTGAAATACCGTTTCTTTAATGACTTATACAAATTTGTATTCATAACATAAGATTTAATAATAAGTTTATGCTGACCTGCAACCCATATTATGATTCCATTTAGATATATGAAAATATATTTGTGATAAGGAATTGATATTAACTATCGTAATTGAAAATTAACATATCAACAGTAATGAGGCAAAATAAAGTCCAAATACTTTTTTCAAACAACTTTACTTTAATTGACATCCAATAAAAGACACTACATCAAAATCAATTTAATAAAACAACAAAAAATTAATGAAATCTAAAGTTGATGTAATAATATTGAAATTTAAGTTTATGGAAATAAAAGGCTTTATTAACTTATTATGTATGTCTAAAAAACACAACAAAAAATAAAAAAATTAAACCAAACAACATGCTGGACATCAAGTTCTCTATGGAAATTCAAAGAGATCCTAAATTGTCTGTCATTCCTTGACGTCACCCGGAAACTTAACGGTAGACTTAGACCATTCTGTGTGTCACCAACCCACGAGTACTGACGAATACTCACATGCTTCTTCCCACTATTATCTGCCCAAAATAGTTATTTGTGTAACTAAGTGAAAAAAGTGTTGTTGCAAGGTTCATGATGTTTGCAGCTCGATACGACGTCGAAAACTGCAATCATTCGAGCATTGCTGCAAAAAGTAGTCATTTTTTGCACGATTGTAGAAAAGTTTTTTCCACGACATGCCCAGAAAACAGAGTTTCTTCTCTACAAATAAGTGAGGCAAATTCGTTTTTCTTCACTAGCGAGGAAACTAATGCCGGTGTTAACAAAAATGCCTCTTTAAAAAATGTAAGAATGTGTTATTAGAACTATAATGCGCCTAGTAGTTAGTTAAACAATTTAATTTAGTATTCAATCAGGTTTGTTTAATTTAATATCTTATACAGGGGTTTCTCACGGCAGGCGTTCGTTAGAAGTTTTGTGGTTAGAAACCACTTGTAATTCTGAAATTTCATACTTAAGGGTTTGCTTTCATTTCAAAATATTTTCAAGGTCATACCACTTCCGGTTATACCGGAACTCGCCATCAACTTCCTTATTTTGAATAGAACACCCAGTATATTATTCGATTTTTGGATTCCTGAAAAATTTATGAGTTTTGCCAGGTTTCCCTATACCTATTTCCAATCGTTTCTTAGATAACTTGATTTTCTTAAAAATTTTGAAATATGTAACCTATTTTCAACACCGCGTCGGTTACCCAATTTTGACTGCAGGTGAGCGCGTCTGAGGTAGAGGGTAGCACAGGAATTCAAATTTCGGAATCCGCATCGACAATAAATTTATCGCATACAGGGTATCCATAAATCAATGGACAATTGCATAATTTTCAAAGTTGAAGAATTTCGTTTTTTCAAATGGGACACCCTGTATTCATTGGATGATCGGATGCAGAATTTTATTCTGCATCGATTCGCTATAGGTTTCCTATGCCTATCTCCAACGGTTTTTTCGTTAATTCATATTTTTCATCAAGAACAGATTAAACTCTGAAAGTTTACATAGTAGGCTTACTTCGACAGGAATAATTGCAACAATGTCGATTTCATGTCAATGCAGTGTCACCTCGCAGATTCGTGAATTATCTATTTGAAGTTGTAGTGATTTTGTTGAAAGTGCTGTTCAGAATGGAGAATATTGATGGATATTCAAATAACGATTTGTTAAATTTGTTTTATGCACATGGTGAATGTGGACGGATTGTCAGACGGACGTGCAGATTATGTGCCAGAAATTACTGCCAGGAAATTCGCGAGAATCCAAACTCGATTCTTGGCAAGTGGGAGTGTGAGGGCAACTAGAAATCACCCAAAGCCCGTGATTGATAATGAAGATAACGAGGTGAATGTGTTGGCTTTTTCTAGCTTATCCACGAAGTTCACTTGAAACAGTAGTAATGGACTTGGGTATCTCGAGACCATCGATCTACAGAATATTGAGGAAACATAAAATGCATCCTTTTTCCGAAATAACTGTGCAGGGTTACGTCCTGCTGATGAGGCAAGACGAGTCGACTTTTGTGAGTTCATGTGTATCAAAATGACTGAAGATCCAAGATTTCTTCATAAGATTATTTGGACTGATGAATCAAAATTCAGCAGGCAAGGAATTATAAATCGCCACAATAATCACCATTGGGCACAAGATAATCCACGGGTCATCAGGGAACGCAATCACCAAGATCGCTTCAGTTTCAATGTGTTTTGTTTAGTAATGGATAATAGAGTGGCTTATCATGTGTACAATGAGAATTTGAATGGGGCTAAATATCTGGAGATACTACGAGTGTTTGTAAGCGATTTCCTGAATATACCTGCAATTCAGCGATGTTGTATCTGTTGGATGGTGCTCCAGCACATTCAACTATAGCTGTACACCAGCAGTTAACCGTGATGTTCGAGGATCACCCACAAGGATCTCCCGGATTTGACGCCCTTGGATTTTTACCTATGGGGCCGCAAAGGAACTAGTGTACTCTACGCCTGTGCAAACTAGACAGGATTTATTGAACCGTGTTCATACTGCGTTTAATAATCTAAGACCAGAAGAAGTTAGGAGGTCCGTTTCACGAGGAGTACATGGCAGAATCATACAGTGTTTAAATCAAAACGGAGGTCATATGGCACAACTATTATGAATTTACATCATACAATCGTTCATGATCATAGGTTCATTCGTTATTTCCTATCATGTTAATTTTTTATGTTTCGAATTTGTTGTTACGTTCTGAGTTTCTTTGTGCCTGTTTTGTTTACATTTACTAATTAAAACAATTTCTTGCAGTTTCAGTCATGTTTATTTTCCTTCGAAAGACAAACGGTACGTACTTTTATGCTGAAAATCACACCAAAATCGAAAATATGAATTAACGAGAAAACCGTTGGAGATAGGCATAGGGAAACCTATAGAATCGATGCAGAATAAAATTCTGCATCCGATCATCCAATGAATACAGGGTGTCCCATTTAAAAAACGAAATTCTTCAACTTTGAAAATTATGCAATTGTCCATTGATTTATGGATACCCTGTATGCGATAAATTTATTGTCGATGCGGATTCCGAAATTTGAATTCCTGTGCTACCCTCTACCTCAGACGCGCTCACCTGCAGTCAAAATTGGGTAACCGACGCGGTGTTGAAAATAGGTTACATATTTCAAAATTTTTAAGAAAATCAAGTTATCTAAGAAACGATTGGAAATAGGTATAGGGAAACCTGGCAAAACTCATCTTGAAATTTTTTCAGGAATCCAAAAATCGAATAATATACTGGGTGTTCTATTCAAAATAAGGAAGTTGATGGCGAGTTCCGGTATAACCGGAAGTGGTATGACCTTGAAAATATTTTGAAATGAAAGCAAATTTTGAATAACCCTTAAGTATGAAATTTCAGAATTACAAGTGGTTTCTAACCACAAAAACTTCTAACGAACGCCTGCCGTGAGAAACCTGTATTTCGACTTTTAAAATTGCTATCCTACATTTGGTTAAGTAATAGACTGCGATGTGACGAATTAGACACATGAGAAAGCTTTTTCCACTCACTGTGATATTTCTAGCTACGCTTCTTTCTTATTTTAATTTTAAATTTTGAGTTTAGCTTTTAAATTATTTATTAACGACCATGGTTGCACTTGTAAGATAACCCTTACAATTTGTTGATTAGTGCATAATTTTTTATTGAAACCAATTTACATTAAAAAAAAAAAAACAATGATTTTGGTATAATAATATATTATGCAATAAGCATATAAATCTTACTAACTATTAATACAATAATAATGTAATTGTTACGAAATGAGTCAAATGAATGTTGCATTACGTAATATCGCAATTCTATTGGTAGAATCTGTATCATAATAAAAATTTGTATCGTAATGAATTTCATTATAGCACAGATTGTAAAACTTTGATATACGAATGACAATGATACAGGAGTAGAAAAGTAATATTAAAGCAACTACATTCAAAAACTGGAATGTTTAATTAATTGAACATTTAACAAACTTTATGGATAACATTTAACAACTATCCTAACACATTTTCAAATTAAGCTCCGATTTTCTTTACAGACATTACACGGTTTAGTTAGAGACTGCAATGTGTTAATTAAATGTATTGGCCCTCATTTTGTCAAATAAGTTTGCTATATTTTCTATTAATTGTTGTCTAGTTCAATTTGTTTTTAAATATTTTGTTCTTTAAAATCCTAAACAAAAAAAATCAGGTGTTAGATACGGTGATCTAGCGGGCCATAGAAACAGTTCGTAGTTTCCAGCTATATTCTACCGTGGCTGAGCATCATTTTTGCTACTGGTTACAAAATAAATTTTGTGTCCGCTTTGATTGCCAAATCTTCTTTTGTTTTCAATAGGAAAATCAGAGAGAGTATAAAACCATTGTTAACTCCACCTCCACCCCTAATTTGAACCAATCAAGCGTGAGGTTAACGACGTGCTGTGGTTTTTAGTACCTAAACGACAACCAAATGATATTTATTTTAAATCTTAATCAGTATTTATACATTTTAAATTAAATTATTCTTGTGTAATAGTGACCTATTGTAAAAATACAAACTTAGTTGAATTCATAATCACTTGCATACATCATAAACTGTCAATGTGCTGTTAATTATTAAATATATTTATGCTTTCGAAGTATCTTAAAGAATGTAACAATTGAAATGCTTGACATATTTATTGTAAATTTGCTTACTTTAAACACTGAAGGTAGATGACGTACACAAGATAATACTGGCCCAAAGGACCCAAACTACATGAAGCTCAATTGTAACTGGTCTCTCATTTAAAAATTCAAGACCAACTCTAACTATGAAGTTAAAATATTTAATATCCATTCTATGAGATTTCCTCTGACACCAAAATAATCTAATTTGTATCTTTGATGACGCACTTTAAAAAATTGATGTAAATATGTCTGTTAGTTTTTGTTGTCAAAAGTTTTCGACACAATGGAGGAGGTTGGTTATAGTTGATCGACCTTTTACAAATCTATGTTGTTTATCAGATATGACTTGTTCACATTGTCTCGAGATGATTGATTCCATAGATTTACCAACGTAGGAACAAGCTAATTTACAATAATTGTTTATTGATTTTTTGAAGATGGGACAACCAATGTACTGAACAGATAATTGTGAAAAGACGTACTTATTAGTTTCAAAGTGGCTATGATAAAAAGATCTGCAATTCTTTAAAAAGTGGAGATAAATTGGTTTTAGATTAAAGCATTCTTTATTTTAATTTGACATTGCAAAGTAAAACCAAGGTACGGTTACGCTATAGCAGGTAGTGAAAACATTAATTTAGTGGTTCAATGATAATAACAAAAAATAGAAGAATAGTTTTTCTTTCTTCCTTATAAGATGAACTATGTTTTCGTTTTACTAATAAAAGGTAACAACCTTGAACCCTTTTTGTAATAGAACATTATTAGATAAAGAAAAAACAAGCCAGTTTTGATGTGTAATGTGTTAGTGTGTGAGTTGTGGGTGTTTTCTCTAGCCAGTGCCAGACCAGAACAATCTAAGCGTCTAAAATTATTCTCAATAGATTCGTCTAGCTCAGATTTTAAAATTCTCAAATTCAATTGTGGTCGCGGTTAAAGGATTAGAGTTAATGTCGATTTGAGTACAAATGATACAATTCTAGGAAGAAAGATTGTTTCGACGATCTTGGAATCTTAGCTGCACCAATGCATTTAATTGACGACGTTGTGTGAGTAAGAGCACCCTCACAGTAAAGACAGAGATTATGCATAGTTTACACATATTAATTAATTATCAACAAAAGAAAAAATACAATAAAGACACAAGTTTTTCACGCCACAGGGAAATCCGAATGTGGCGACTACCAGTTACGACATCACAAAGCTGGACCACGGTAGCTAAACAAAAGTAGAAACAGAGGAATCGCATGAAAATATGTTATCTTCAGTTTTAATACACAAAATAATAGTGTATCTATAAAGGTCAAATGAGATATTGCAATCACATTTCCGAGCTGACACTTTACAGGTACAAGAATTGACTCCGTTCGTGTACCTGTGCGTCTTTATAATATTGTTATATACATAGTTTATACACAGTTTTTAATTATTGACGACAATTAATCCAGAGTAATGATTAATTGTTTTTAATTATAATTGTAGGAAGTTTATTTTTAATGTTAGATGATGACATCCACGCCCTAACTTTAGAACGCCTTGATAAAGTTTGGATAGACAGTCGAAACGTCGGCATATTGAAACCGGGAAAGTGGCTTATTTTTATACCTCCACTCTTGGGAATCCTTGGCAGGATATCTCTCATCTAAGTGTATATACTTTTTTTTTATTTTCTCTTCCGCTTCCCACTCCTACTTATTATCTACTGCTATTTCTATCCTGTATCGTTTCATCCATTGATTATTTTTTGCATTTGTCATATTTAAGTATCCTCCTGACATTTCGGGCTGCTAATTTGTTTCGGTTTATCGGTTTCTTGCTTTCGTTAGTTTTAAAGTTTTTATTGTTTCTATAATCGTTCTTTCAGGTGTGTTAACTTCGATTTGTGATATCTCTCTTATATTGCGGCGGTCCAAAGCGATTTGCGTTTACTAACCCATTATTGTCTCTTAATTTAGTAGGATTTTTTTGTTTGATTTGTCTTCCATTTTACAAAAAAAATGTACGATAATGGCATTCACTTTTGGTCGGACCTTATTTAAAAAACTAAACAGAAAGTCGAACCATTTTTTTTGTAGTTTATTTCCCAATCTCAGTGTTTAAAATAATATAAAATTGATCAAGACTAAATTTCATTTAATCTCCATAAATCTAACCTTTCTTTAAATTCTTGTGATACTTCTGAATTGCATGACCCTTTAGGTTGATGTTTATCGAAAGTGTCTGATTGTATTCAGATTATTTTTTCAGAAAACTGTAGAATATCATGTGCTACCATATTGCTCGCATACTTATTGATTCAACTTTAAAGAGAAAAAAGATATACCTAGTCAAACAGTAGCAGGAGCGTTTCAGCTGCTTTGAGTCATAAGGGTCTCTTTCGGTAAATTTGTGTAGGCCCGAACCGAGAGCTCAGCTCCAAGTTGTACCTCCTATTTAGATAGAGATATATTTTACATAATTGTTTTTAATTTTTATTTTAACAGGGAATTAGTATAATTACTTTACTTTTCATTACATTCAAAGAGGATAAAATATACTTTTTCTTGCTGATGCTGATGGTAATAGTTCAGAAAGAAAGAATAATTATTATACATACTTCATATTTTTAGTATCATCAAAGTCATTGTTAAATGCATTTCTCCCAGATGCATAATAATTTTGTTCCTTAAATCCAGCGAATCATTCCACAAAATTTCTTAAGTCTTGTTGTATACAGTGTGTCCAAGATAAGGATAAACAGCATGGAGATCTCGTAAACCGTGAGAGACACAGAGTCGATTAAATTTGGAAAAAGTTACCCACTCGAGGGGTCGACATTTTGCTGTTGAGAAACTCGCTGAGTTCGACTTACTTTTGGAGATATTTAAAAAAAAACGAAATTGTGCCATTTTGTTTTTATTATATTCTGAAGTTATTCGAAAAGTTACCAAAAAACTGAATGCACTTTGTCATTGCCACTTTTGTTGCTCTACAAGATGGCGTTTACAAATTTTTGCTACAACGTTTCGTTTCAAAGAAACCATCATCAATTTTGTTTTTTCTTATAGCACTCAAAAAAAGTACACTCTGTATAAGAAAGCATTTTTTATTCCAAAATTAAAGATGTACTACACAATATGGTGGTTCTTAATTTTATTGAGAAAAAATAACGTTTTATTAAATTTCTAATCTTTTGGTCTAGTGTGCGTGGAACAAAAAAATGAAGTCAAATTAACAATCGACTTCATCTCTTTCATTGTTAATTTTGACAGAATCAATTTGAATGACAAAGTAGTATCAGTTTGGCAACGTTTTTCAGTGTAGGTCATATTTTACAATGGAGCAGGTAATATTTTCAAATGAAGTAAAATTTGATATGCTGTCCTGCTACATTACATGCCGGAGAAATTCTGTAGAAGCCGAACACTTGTATTTGATGAAGTACTCAGAACAGAGGCATCCAGAAAAGTCCATATTTAGGCATTTGGTGTCCAATCTAAAAGAATGCGGTTCATTCAAGCAACCCGTACTGTCCCGCCAAAAACATTTGAGCGCAGCAGCATTTTCTGTTTGTCGCAATTATTTCAACGCACACTACATCAAAAAGATTTGAAATTTACGTGTTCCATTGTAAAATATGACCTACACTGAAAGACGTTGCTAAACTGATACATCTATGTCAATCGAATCGATTTTGTCAGAACTAACAATAGACTTCATTTTTTCGCTGTCATGGTTTTATTCAGCGCCCACTAGACCAAACAGATTAGAAATTTACTAAAACGTTATTTTTCTCAATAAAATCACAAATAACCATATTGTGTAGTATATCGTTGAATTTGTAATAAAAAATGCTTTTTTTGATTGCCATAAGAAACAATAAAGTTGATGATGATTGCTTCGAAACGAAACGTTGTAGTGAAAATTTGTAATCGCCATCTTGTACAGCAGAATGAGTGACAAAGTGCATTCAGTTTTTTGGTAACTGTTCGAATAACTGCAGAATATAATAAAAACGAAATGGCACAATGGATTTTTTCCAATATCTTCGAAAGTAAGCCAAACTTAACAAGTTTCGCAACAGCAAAATGTTGACCCCTCCAGTGGGCAACTTTTTCCAAATTTAACCGACTCTGTATCTCTGGCAGTTTCCGAGATCCCCATGCTGTCCATCCTTATCTTGGACAAACTGTATAGCTAAATCTGTAGTGACGACTATTTGAGCTTGACCATGTTTTTTTGAAATTTTTGTGAATCGTAATAATAAGGTATAAATCGTATCATACGAAGAAGACAGAGCATTGATGAAAGAATTTTTAGATTTAACTGCTGCATACGATACCGTGTGGAAAGAAGGTTTACTTTTTAAATTGTTTAACGTCATTCCTTGTTCCAAAATTATTTCTTTTATTGAAAATATGTTGTCTAATCGGAAGTTTAGAGTTTTTGTTGGAGATAAAAGCAGTAAATTTAGATTTTTAAATAATGGTTTTCCACAGGGATCAGTTCTTGCACCTATTCTTTTAATGTATATATTTCTGATCTTCCTTCTTTACAATGTCGAAAATTCGTCTACGCCGATGATATGGCAATTCCATTTTAACATTAAGATTTTTTTGAAATTGAAAATAAACTATCTGATGATATGCGTATTATGGAAAATTATTTGAAAAAATGGCGATTATGCTCCAATCTTAAAAAGACAGAGGTTTCTTGTTTTTATTTAAGTAATAGAAAAAAAGTAGAAAACTTAATGTTATCTTTAATAATACAAAGTTAAACCATAATTTTAACCAAGTTTATCTGGGAGTAACTTTAGGTACGCTTTTAATTTACAAAGATCATTTAGAAAAAGTCAAACAAAAAATGAAAACAAGAAATAATGTCATTCAAAAATTAGCTGGAACAACTTAGGGAGCAGATGCAAAAACACTTCGTACAGCTTCATTGGCATTAGTTTATTCTACAGCAGAATATTGTGCTTCTGTCTAGTTAAATACTTATCATAAAAAAAAATAGATGCCCAGTTGAATTGCACTATGCCTATAATTAGTGGAACCATTAAATCTACTCCTCTTGTTTGGCTACCTGTTCTTTGTAATATTAGTCCATCGAATATTCGACGAAAAGCTGCGTTAAAACGAGAATGGGATAAATGCCAACTTAACAAAAAGTTACTTGAAACTGGGGATGAATTATCTGAAATATTTTTATTGAAATCATGCCAGCTAATTGGAGCGTTTCCTCTATAGCATAGGAGTTTTCAAATAGTATTAGTTGACGTCTTGCATTTTTTTTGAGCTTTAAGGACTCCGAAATGCAACTTTCTTCAAATTTTGGCGGTTCAGGTCTAGTCGGAGGCTTTTTATAATAAGTTTTACAGCCGCTAGGGCATGAGTGGAACCTTTTCCGTTGATCGTTTCTTCGTTAAGATCAAAGTTGTCTATACTAGCATGAAATTTTTTTGTTCTACTGCTAATAAACCTTGAGGAATAAAAATTAAACTTTAACTAATAATTAAAGAAGTTAACAGTTTTCTTATTCCATCATACGAGTATCCATAACCTGAATGATACAGAATATCTATCAATTATCTACTATAAACTTATTGATATATAAAAATTGAAATTCCTAAACTTGTTTGTTTGTTTCTCAAAACTATTTTGAATAGCGGAAGAGATAGAAATAACATTATTATCGAATGAACTAACTCAAGAGTTAAAAAAATGTTTTTTATTAACTATGCAACTCAAAAATTGGTAGAGATCTTTAGGTATTTCTTCTCTGCACATTTCTGCATATAGAGCATCTGATGTCATATAGTTTGGTGAAAAACTGTCTATTTTTTCTTTTAATTGATTTCCTCAATATACCTGCAGCTTTATGTAAGACTTCCGCTGTATAAATCTCAAGTAAAACTCAATTATTTCCCTAATTATTTCATCCTTTCTTGATGTAGCACTACGTAGAATTTTTTTGCGTGTGTGGTTTCCAGCTCCCATACTTATCGCCACTAGATCTTTTTTCTTAACAGTTCCGCCTTTGCCGCAAATCAAACAGTTTCTTTTAACCTCAAAACGATTATCACTTCTACTACTGCAAGCGGGGCTAGAAGTGTTGAAAGTCAATTGATTTTTTTCAGGTATGTTGCAAAAAGGTGACTTCTTCTTGCAAAATAATTTTCGACAGCTTAGATGATATTTAAAATTATGTAGATTTTGTGTTATGGTATATCGTTTAGGAAGTATTATTAAAATGGTCTCATCTCCTTTCTCTTTCGCTGTAAAAATACTGTATCAAAACCCCGTTGCGTCGGTTTTTCTACTACATTAGAATTGAGCTCACATTTCTTTAAGCAAAATATGCATTAGCGCTCACTGATCCTGTGTAGGAAAATTGAGTTAAACGTAATTATTATTATACTTAAAGTAAAGAAAGTAATTTTGTAGTTATTTTTCCTCAATCTGCCCACCTGATGGCTTATACAGGGTTTTTAAAAAATACGTTCCGATATTTGGCCCACTTATAGATCTCATCAGTACAAACAAAAATCAAAGTCAAAATAAATATTAGTCCAAAAATCAACCGTTTCCGAGATACAAGAGTTTTTGAAATTAAAATTACTAAGCACAGTTGGAGTGATGGGTCGCATTTATCACGTCAGCTATGGAAATAACAAAACAAAATTTTTTTGTTTCTGTCAGTCTAGTTGCCGCATTTGTTGTAATCATTGTGTGCCTGTCATTTTTAGTGTTATTGTTGCTATTAAAGTCGTTGTTGCTGTTGCTCATTGTTGAAATTTTTAAATATGCCGGAATATACCATCGCAGAAATGGCAGACATGCATTTCATGTATGGCAAAACCAATTAAAATGCTTATGAAGCACATCGCTTTTATGCCAAAGCATTCCCAAACCGGGTTCTTCCGTGTGCCAAACTTTTTATAAATCTACATTAACGTTTATCCAAAGTTGGATTGTTTAAATCAAGGAAGGGTGATGGTGGTCGGCCTAGATCAGTTTCTACTACCAAGGCAGAACTTAACATTTTAAGAAGAATTGAAGAAAATTCCGGTACTAGTACTAAAAGACTCTACTAAAACAAATATTAATTCTTCTTTAATTGGGAGAATGTTACGCGAGCACCAATTGCACCCCTACCATATTCAAAGAGTACAGGCTCTTACTGTGCTTAATTATGCCGCACGACTAGTGTTTATCGCAGGATGCTGACAAAAGTTGCGAAGAACCAAAATTTTGTTACGGAAATTTTATTTACTGACGAAGCTGGTTTCACGAGAAATTTCATTTTTAATATCCCCATAATAGCCATGTTAGGACCGACGAAAACTCGCACGCCATTGTTGCATCGAATCATCAACACCGATTTTTAACGTTTGGCTTGGCGTGTTGGGAGACCATCTGATAGAACCTTATGTCCTGCCTAACCGTTTGACTAGTCAATTTTACCTTAATTTTTTGCGGAATACCTTGCCACTGCTGTTAGAAGATGTACCCCTAAACCACAAAATTAATATATGGTTAATGCACGATGGAGCTCCTGCGCATTATGCGCCTAAACAAAATTTTTAATGGCAGGTAGATAGGACGAGGAGGTCCAATTGCATGGCCACCTAGATCTCCCGACCTCACTCCTCCCGACTTTTGCATTTGAGGGTATTTAAAGACATTCGTTTATTCAAGTCCTGTGAATAATTTAGATGAGTTACGAGAACAAATTGAACATGCCTGCCAGACTGGTCGTACAAATTCGGGACTTTTTGAGAGAGTGCGGCGTTCACTTTTACGGAGATGCAAAATGTGTATACAAATGGAAGGAGGCATTTTGAACATCTTCTTTAAGAATCATTTGTAATTAAAATGTTGTATTTATACTCATATTTGTTCTATTGAAAACCTCGTTGAAATAAGTATGACGTTTGGTTTACCCACTTCCTTAGCTAACTTGATAAATACAACGAATCACTTCTACTGAGCGTAAATTATTTTAATTTCAAAAACAGGTTGTATCTCGGAAACGGTTGATTTTTGGACTTTTTTGTTTATACTGATGAGATCTATAAGTGAGTGAAATATCGGAACGTATTTTTTTAACACCTTGTATATAACTTTGTCTCTTAAAAAGTTTACTAAACTATTAGAATCACGCTCTATTAATCACTTTTCAGCTCATTGAAAACTAATACAAAATAATAATCGACCTGAAGACAAGACAAAATAAACTAATTGTTGGCGCGGCACATGAAACGAACTAATAGATTATAGAATGCCAGCAAAGTATTGATTTAAGCAAAACAAACCCTTATGGCTCAAGTTACCAAATCGCCTACGTTGCACTTTGAAAGCGTATATCTGTTTTACTTTTTACATTTAGATTTACAAATATGGGAGCAAAATTAAAGCTAATAATTTGCTGCAGTTTTTTGAAAAATCATCCTAAAATATAAAAGTCATCTCTTGAAACGATGCCTCAAACAATTAAAATAAAATGCAATTTTGCTATGTTTTAAGGTAAAGTGAGTATTTTTTTTGTATTTATTTATCGAATGGCTACAAAGAAAACATGAAGTGAGTAACATTTGAAGACTGTAAGTACTTTTCCTGAGCATGCTCAATTTCCACAATATTGGACAATATGGCTTATGGTCTGGTTCGGGTCCCCGCAGTCACATTCAGTCGTTGGTGATCTGCCCCATTTGTGTAGCGTTTCTGCACATCTCGCATGGCCAGTTCAAATTCAGTTTTCCATATTTGTCGCGGGGTGTCAAAACCAGCCGTTACGTTTCGGACTAAAATCATATGGCGGTATGGACTACTCCCAAGTCGCCCTCCAGTTCTATTGTTGCGGTCCTGATTGGCGGCCTCCGGGATTTAAGTCGGCTTGAGGTTGCTTTTGCCCTGTCCTTATGGATGGGTAGTTGTTGGTCGGCTAATATTTTACGTTTACGATACTGTTTAACCAGGGCCTCCTGTCTTCTGAGATGGAGCGGTGCAATGTGGCTGAGTATTGGTAGCCAGTATATCGAGGTTGATTTAATGCATTCTGTGACGTTGCGCATAGTGTGATTCAGTTGCGTGTCGAGTTTGGTGGAATAAAGATTGTTAATATATACAAGCCACCGGCGGCTGCTTGGACCCTACAAAATCTCCCAACACTTCCCCACTCAACCATATATGCAAGCAATTTCAACAGTCACCATACCAGCTGGAAATATGATACGAATGACCATAACAAAGAAGCAGGTGCATTTGGTTTTGCTGAGGTTGAGGGTTAGTCTCCATTTTTGGTAGTATTCTCCCAATTTTTAAAGATCATTACTTAAAATTGCTTTCGTGGCATTTATAGATCTTTGCTTGACCACCAGTGCCATATCGTCGGCATCTGCGAACATCTTCGATGTTGTTTCCTGTATATCTGCGATGTAGATGTTGAAGAGCACCGGAGCAAGAACTGAACCTTGTGGTAGCCCATTCTGTAACTGTCTCGTCCTACTGGTTTTGTCACCCATGACCACCTGAAACGTTCTATCGCTCAGCATATTATTTAGTTAGTTAGTTAGGTATAACTTTTAGGAATTTGTATAAAAGTTTCTGCTTCTAGACAGTATAGTAGGCCGCCGTCAGGTCCACAAACAGAGCTGACGTTTTAAGGCCTTCTTGGAATCCTGCCTCTATGAAGGTGGTAAGGCTTAAGATTTGGTCCAAACAGTTACGTCCAGCACGGAAGCCTACTTGGTATATTAGGATGTGTCCATTTACCTCGTCTATTATCCTTTCAAGAACCAACCTTTCTAAGAGCTTCAAGCACGCACTAAGAAGCAAGATTAGACGATAACTTTCTGCGCTGTTTTTGGGTTTTCCCGGTTTGAGAATAGTTATAATCTTGGTCTTTTTAAGTTCCTAAGGGAGGTTGCCTCTGTGAAGTATATCAGAAAAATAATCCGCAAGCCATCTTCTGGTATAGGGTCCCGTATTTATTAGGAACCTATTATGCATTTTGTCGAATCCTGGGACTTTATTAGTTTTGATGTTCGTCAGCGCTTGGTCAACCTCGTTGAGGTTAAAGAATCTTGAGGGAGGGGACTCACTAAAACTGTTGTTTTTCAGGTACCGGAATTCGTGTTTGATCTTTGTCTGTCTTTAGGGGCTCTCGACAAGGAGACTATGCGTTTGGCGACCTGATTAGGTGTAACCTTATAGTTGTTTTAAATAGTAGGGTTACTTGCGCTTAATTTTCTGAGAAGACTCTACGTTTTCCTACTAGAGTGTTTGAAGTCAAATCCTTCGGTCGTTTTCATCCACTTTTCCCTGCGGGCTGCGTCAAGAAATCTCATCAGTTCATCTGCCGTTTTAGGGTCTCCGCTTTTGAGGAATTCTTCATAAATTGACTCACATTCCATATTTCACCCGGGAATATATTTTTTTTAGAAACCTCTAAGAACATATTTGTTCGCTACGCAAATGACGACCCCCAGGAACCTTCTGTAATTTTCGAGGGTAGGTGGTATCCATCGAATATAGCTATCCAGCTCTGATTTAAATCCTGACCAGTTTGCCTTCTGAAAGTTCCATCTGGGCTTGGGAGTGTATTTTATCAATGGCATTTGGATGCCTATTTCCAATGTTATGGGTCAATATTGGCTCCTCGGATATATGTAGGAGTTGACCGTGCACGTTTGATGTTACAAATGTCAAATCTGGGTTATATTCGCGATTTCAAGCAGCAGATCTAAAAGTGCCTTTGTCTTTTGCGGTGAATATCAATTGGAGGTTTTGTTCTTCTGTTCACCTCACAAGCGCTTCTCTGTTATGGTTATTCGTATCATATTTCTAGCTAGTATGGTGACAGTTAAAATCGCCTGCATATACAACTGGTCCAAGATAAGGATGCCCACTATGGGGATCTCGGAAACGGTAAGAGATGAAAGGTCGGTTAAATGGAACAAAAGTTGCGCATTTGAGGGGGTGTTACGTATTTTCGTAAACACTTTGTATAGTTCCAAGGTAAATTCTTTTAGACATTATCTTCCCCCACAACATTGCCCGGAGATAAGTCAATGCGAAGGTAACGGCCATCTAATAAACCGTTCTTTCGCGTACGATTTCTCTATGCGTGTAATTTAAGTTTTAGATAAATTAGCACGAGAGAAACTACCATTGGGTTTCTTTCCTCCAATTTGGGTTACTTTCTATTATATTTATTATTATGGCGATGCGTACAAGAACATGAAAGGGCTTGACTTTCTGCTGTAAATAGAACTTCATTAAATTATGATAAATTATTGGTGTCCTATACCTGGAGTGAATTATTATTATTATCACGTCTCCCTTAACGTATTGCTGAAGACACCTTTAATCAGCTCCGAGGTGACGTCTGCGATAAGGCGCTAATCATTACATTTCCATGCCGACAAACGAAGACGTCTTCGAGCGGGCCCAGATTCTCCTTTCTCATCGGCGACGTCCCGCTCCATGTCCTCGCGCTGGCATTCCGGTCCTTAAACGTCGACCTACAGCAGCAGGAACTCCCTTCGAAGATCTTCGCGTATTATGCTTAAGTATAACTAATATTAGGTTTAAGTTTAATTTGTGTAATACTTACTCGGGCGATAGTTTTAGCAGGCCGTTTTCTACCTTAGCAAGTCTTATCTCCGGTACTTGCCAAATTGCACCATCATAATAATTTTGCAATCAATAATCCGAGTTTTAGTAATCATTACGGGTTCATTGCATTTCCCCTAAGCCCGTAAATTTTAATCAAGGTTACAGGGATGTATTTATAGTCTTTAAAGAACTCGGATATCTCTTTTAGTCTTTGAGATATTTAAAAAAAATTAAATTTTCTGGTTTTTGTTTTTATTTTTTTTTGACCTTATTTGAAGAGATATCAAGATAAGAATAGCACATTTTGCCCTTTTTCTTGCTCTACCTAATGGTTTTGTCAAATTTTTGATACAACGTTTCGTTTGTATGCAACCATCATCAACTTTATTTTTTATTAAACAGTTAAAATACATCTTTCCTCGTACTGTTGCATTTGATAAAAATAAGTTGGCTTTGCATTTTGTTTTCATAACTGCCATAATTGATTGTTGTACATATTACGTTTGTTTGGTGGTCTTTGAGTAAATTACTTTTTGTGTTTACCTAAAAACAATATGGTAGGAGAACATTTTTCAAATAATGAAAAATT
>JALBCR010003089.1:0-37222 GCA_030710515.1 Abscondita cerata
TCGGTAGTACTTCGTTCCAGTTGCGTATTATTGCTTCTAGATAGCTTCAACCACCGCGACGTCACCGGAGGCGTTTTCTCGACATCAAGAAAGCGATTCCTGTTCAGAGGTTGCCATCATGGCCTGCTCTACAAGATGCGTCTCGGCATCTCCACTTCATTAGATCATCGCCAATTTCTTACGTAAACGATCCTTTGCCGTAAGAAATTCTGATCACGAAATCACTCGCGCATGCACGCCGGGGTGCCGCAGGTTCAACGCTCTCACCGCTGCTCTATAACATCTTCACGGCCGACATCCCAAGATCAACCCAGTTAACGCCGCGTTTTACGCCGACGACTCCGCCGTCTTGGCAGCATCGCGGTCCAACTCACACAACGGCGCAGGAGAAATCGCAACTCGCGCTGGATTCCTAGGCACCTGGTACGAAGATTGGCGGATCAAAGTCAACGCTTTAAAAGCGCGGCGATCTTCTTCAGCCGAAGAGAAATATCGAGCTGCACGCCGACTGCACATCAATGGCGACGACGTCTCACACTGGGCAACGAGATTAAATACCTCGGCCTGACCTGAACAGAAGTTGCTTTGAACGCGCATCATCCAGAAAATGACTACCGCCAACGCTATTGTGGCGGAAATCTCTACGATGTTGCCTTCTGCAACAGCCGACTCAGCATCGACAACAAGCTACCTCATCCTATAAAATGTCCGCCCCTTCATGATGTAGTGGCAGAGCCCTGGTTCTACGCCCGAAACTCGCGCGACGAAACTGCGAGTTCTTCAAAACAAAGATTCTCCACGCATCATCGCGGGCGCCCCCTGGTTTTCTGGCGATCGTCTTCATGCGAACTTCAAATCCCTAAGTTGCAGACTTCGCACGCCAATCCGCAACTGCGCTTCACGCGGTCCATCGCGGCCCACCCAACCACTCATAATGCCGGCTTTGGGATTACGAAGTAGATGACATGCCAAGGCACAAGAGGCCGAAAGTATGTCATCTTAAGGTTAAACTAAGAATGAATTGTCAACCCAGAAGATAAATAAATGGACGAGAAACTCTAAGTTGAAAACCAGAATCCAATGGGGTTATTTAAGTATTTTTGTCATTTAGGATTAAGCTATAAAAATTGTTAAATTAAGTAGCAAATAAACGTAATGAAACTGCAGACGACAAACGAAGTCTTATCGTCTTCATAGTTATTGCAAGAAAAACTATAATAACGCTAACCGCGCGTTCGTTATTATAACCTACTCAATCTTAACGTGAATTTTTTATCGCGTCGTCTATTTACAATGGCCGACGTAGCTCAATCGACCGTCTTCGGCCGCCGCCCAGCAAGAGAGAAGAAGAAAAAACGCTTGAGCGCCTCGTCGAAGAGCAAACCGAACCACGGGCACTTCCGAGATGGTCAATAGCGCGGAGACAAAAAATCTAAAGCGAGCGAGGCGGCTCGTCGCTGCAGGCGATCAAGAAATATCTCGCTTTGAACTTGAAGATCGACGCCGAAAAGTTATCGCCGTTTATCAAGAAATACATCAACTCAAAGCGGTCGCGTCCGCACTCCTACAAACGAAAGCGAAAGGGGGAAAGCGGTTCGTTCAAGATACCGGCGCCGGTTCCGGCGACAAGTCTTCTTCGGCCGGTTCGAAGGCACGAGAGGTATCGGAGAAGGCGTTCTCGGCTAAATCTCCGCTTCGGCCGCCAAAGCGTGCCAAGGCTCGCCAAAAACCCGCAGCAGCAAACGACCGTCGCCGCATCCGGCCGAGGGAAAAAGAAACCGTCGCCGAAAAGCATGCGTAGCCAGCGCCGAAATGAAACCGCCGGTCGCCGCCGTCGCGGCAGTACGAAACAACCCAAATCGCCTTCGAAAGCGAAAAACGAACAAGGTGCTTACAAAAACCCAAAGCGCCGAAACCGAAAAAGACTGAAAACCGGCCGCCGGCGAAAGGCGTCGTCGCCGAAAAAAACGCCGCTTTGCCGAAAGCAAAAGTAGAAGCTGACCGGATGGCCGTAGTAGTAGTAAGAGGAGGAGGAGCGCGACGTAATGACGACGGAGAGGGCATGACGGCCGCCGCCACGTCTCGTTTACGAAAAAACTTGAGAGTTGGACGAAAAATGCCGTCGATCGTCAATCGTAAGAAAAAAAAAGAAAAATTAAAACCAAGTTAAAGCAAAATTTCCGCCATAAAAATTCTTTTACTAATCATTAAAGAATCGAACGATTTCGTGGTTCTGAAAAGAACCGTTTTTTTTTTTCTTTTAAGTTTAGATTTTCAATCCGTCTTAAGCGTTCGCCTCGTATACGTCTCTCCAGTTGGATGTCTTTCGGCATGATGGTGACGCGTTTGGCGTGAATGGCGCACCAATTGGTGTCTTCGAAGAGGCCGACGAGATAAGCCTCGCTCGCCTCCTGGAGCGCCATCACCGCCGAACTTTGAAAACGAAGATCGGTCTTGAAGTCTTGGGCGATCTCTGACCAACCTTTGAAGTGGCAGTCACGAATCAGAAGTTCGGTGCTCTTCTGGTAGCGACGGATTTCTTCGGAGCGCGACCTGTACGCGGGCCTATAACGATGGGGTTTTTAACGCCCCCGGTGGCGGGCGCGCTCTTTTCGCGCAGCCTTCGTAGCGGGAGTTGTTTGCGTGGCGCCGCTATCACTGGTCGATTTACGTGCGGTCTCAAGCCTAGTTCTTGCCATGTCGTAAGTACGAAATTGTCGGCGAGAGTCATGAGCGTTCTTATGTTTACGATGGCGTATTTGTGCGCGCGTCGAGACGAAGCGCTATCTGACGAACGGGTCGCGAACGACGCCCCATCGCCGAGTATATAAAATCACGAAAATGGGGCGTGACTTGTAGTGTTGAGGAAGCATCCGAAGCACCCAACATGTATTATTCTTTTCAAGTCGACATAACAAAATTTACAAAACAAAATTAAATCCATATTATGCCCTCGTTCGCATTTTACGAACTAAAATGCCGACAGTCGAAGAGCTTGACGTCGAGCAGCTCAGCGAATTTATAGGCCCAAGGCTAGAAGCGGCTGAGCCGCGATGCGAAGCCGCACAGATCCAAATGGAAGTCGCCACCGAGGACACGCACAGTGCCCCACGGAAGAGGTTCCTTTTCAACCCGGCAAAGAAAACTGCAAAAATGATCACCACCGCCACAAAAATGACCTTCCAACTTCAGGCAGGTTCTTACATCTACCACCGACTCCGACGTTGCAACGGAAAGCTTCCGACGCAGAAGAACAAGATGCCGATGCTAACACCACCACCACCGAGCGAAAAAGAAAGCCAGCGCTACCGAGACAACCCGCCACCGAAGAAAGGAACACCACCCCATCATTCTGCGCAAGAAAGAAAAATGGGAGAAACTACGTAGAGAAATCACCAAAACAAAATTAATTACCTGAAAGCAACAGCCACCGCCCAAGGCATCCGCATTCAACCGGCCACTACTGACGACTACCGAAAACTACGACATATTATGGAAAAAGGCAATTTCGAATACCACACCCACCAACTGCGACAAGAAAGAACTCTCAAAGTCGTCGCGAGGGGCGTACCAGCGAAACAACCGAAGAAGAAGTCAAAGAAGACCTTCACCTCCAAGGATATCCGGCACTGAAAGTCACCCGGATGAACGGAACACAAGATCCCGGCACCAATGGTCCTCATCGAAATAGAGCGTGAGTATCATTCCATTTATCAATTATCACAAATTGCAGGCTTATCCACAACAACGGAAGCGCTCAAACAATCCACCCCGACCCAATTCAGTGCCACAGATGCCAGTTGTGCGGGCACATTCAAAGAAACTGCACGGCAGCATACAAGTGCATGAAATGCGCAGAAAACCACAGCACGCACGAATGCAAAAGCGAAAACAATCGAAGCAAAATGCGCAAACTGCGGGGGAGCACACACCTCTCTCTATCGTAAATGCAGCGCCAGACCTAAACAACAGGAAACCGCAACGCCCACTACCAGAGCTTGGAACGTTGTCCCCACCGTAACCACGCCCTCGCTCAACCAGATCCAACAGGAGCAGCGCAGGGGTAAGTGCGAAACCGAAACAGACACGCCTCAACCGACACCGCCCACAACCACTAAACACAAATAGAAATGTAAATAAAAGAAACCGCTTTGGCCCAAGAAATTGGATTAATGTTTATCGAATTTCACGCACTAAATCCAAACGAAACACAACTAACTTCCACATTCAACCAAAGACTACGCAACATCCTAAAAATCTGTGCATGAATTACACACGAAACATCGACGCGATACACATCGTTGCATGGAATTGCAACGGTATTACAGACAAAAAACACGAACTACATGCGTACGCAATAGAACACAAACCAGACATCATTTTAATTAGCGAAACACACCTCAAACCACACAAAAAATTCTCTATTCCAAACTATAACACATACAGACGCGACAGAAAAACCAAGACGGAGGCGGAGAAGCTGCCCCTCGTCAAAAGAACATTACACATTTTCCGCTAGCCGAAACATCAGACGACACCGGACTCGAAGCTATCGGAATACAGATACCCACAAAACACAACGAACACTACAACATCTACTCGCATACTCACCACCGCACAAAAACATACAAGAAACCGAACTTGACAAGATATTCAACAGCAAAATCCCACACTACTTATAGGCGACTTAAACGCAAACACACCCCCTGGAACGCACGACTAACAAACTCGAAAGGAAAACGACTAGAACAATACACACTGAACAGACACGCAACCGTTGCAACTCCTACAGAACCGACACATTACCCTACCAACACCAACCACCTACCGGACGTACTAGACATAGCAGTACTACAAAACGTCACAAAAACTACAACATATACACAGACCCAGCACTAAACTCCGATCATCTCCCCATTCACCTGAGGTAGAAGGAACCCACATGCACATCACACATCCCACTGGCACAAAACGGACTGGAAAATTCCAAAATACGTTACAAGAAGAAATGACTACACTCGTACACACATCAACAACACAGACGCACTCGAAAACACAAATCACTAAACTCACCGAGAACATCACAATAGCACAAACGCGTTCCACCACGCAAACAACGTACAAACGCTCATCCACCATACCCAAACACATCACCCTACTACTCGAACAAAAAGACGAGCCAAGAAAACATATCACAGAACACTAGCACCGGCAGACAAAAATACTCTCAACAACCTAAACAACAAAGTCAAACACGCACTACAAGAACACTACAACGAACAATGGACTTCCAAACTGGAGTCTACAACGACGACATGGCAACGCCATGGCGTATCGCCAAAGCTCTCAGGAAAGAGAGAAACCGCAAACACACCCATCACCCACGAAAACACCACACTCATAACAGACCTGCAAAAAGCGGAAGCCTTTGCGGACATGCTACACGAACAATTCACACACCAAACCCAGATAAAAAATCCGACACATTTACAGCCGAAATCATACAAAACACAAACACAATACAAGAGATTACAAACGAAAATGAACACTTTCAACAAATAACGACCTCAGAAATCACAAACATTCTAAAAACACTAAACCCAAACAAAGCACCCGGAATTACACCATTACAAACAGAGCGCTAAAACACCTACCAACAAACACCATCACACAGATCACGAATATCTGCAACGCCATCATAACATCACAAGCACTTCCCCGGCGCAGTGGAAAATGGGCAAAAATCGTCATGATCCCAAAGCCGGGTAAACCCGCAACAAACTTGACAGCTACAGACCGATCAGCCTCTTGTCAAACCTGAGCAAGATCGCCGAAAGGACGATCCTAGACAGACTAACAAAAGCGGTGGAAAACAAAACACGTCATACCAAACGAACAACACGGTTTCAGACGCGAACACCTCGACAATTCACCGTCTCACACGAATAGTAGAATACTCACTCGAAAACCTCAACAAAGGGGCACCGCCACTGGGAGGAGTGTTCCTGGACGTATCCAAGGCATTCGATAAGGTATGGCACCAAGGCCTCCTTCACAAACTTTACACAGTAGGAATCCCAATTTCACTCATTAAACTAATCTCGTCGTACTTACACAACAGACAATTCGCCGTACACATAAACAACACGCACTCAAACACGAAACTCATAAACGCAGGGGTACCCCAGGGATCCATCCTCGGTCCGACCTTGTTTAACATCTACACCTACATACACCACGTACAAATGACACGCTACTGCATTATATGCGGACGACCCGCAATACTCACACACTCGAGGTCGTTACCTGCTGAGAAACGACTTCAACGTCACCTCTCTTACTCAGAAATGGTATGACAATTGGACAATCATATTCACACACAAACCAATAAAAAAGCACCAACTCGACACCTAACACTAAACAACACAAACATTCCTTGGTCAAAACAGTGAAATACCTCGAGTAACACTCGACCAAAAACTCACTTTCACAAAGCACACCAACATACAAATAGAGAAAGCAAACCGAATACGCTATCACCTATTCCCATTACTCAATAGAAAAAGCAAACTCTTCACACATACAAAACTACACCTGTACAAATCATGCATACGACCGATACTCACCTACGCCGCCGAATCGTGGCTGCAAACAAACAAACAAACCACAGAAAAATACAATCCGCACAAAACAAAGCCATTCGACTCTGCATGCAGGCAGAATGGTACCACCCAAACGACTGCTACACGGAAGCAAAAATGCCGACCATACAGGAACACATCGCTAAACTAGCCACAACACACACGCTAAAATGCTACACACTCAAATCCCACAATCAAAAGAATACTAGAATACACTGCAAACCCAAACCACAAACACAAACGCCCTAAACTTGCATTACAAGACATGTTGATCTCACAACAAACAAACAATTCAACAAAAGGCAAACAAACTATCTATTTCAGAATAAAGGCAGGAAGATAAAGCAACGTTAAAAAAAATTGACCACTACTATCAGATAATAAATCCACTATGTTTCAGAAAGACTGCAGCCAAAAAAGTACATTTTTCTAAACTGCAATAGACCACACCGATGCCCGCTGCTGCGTGACTGTGACAGTTCGACAGTCGAGTCGTTCGAGGCAAACAGTCTACTTTTTGGCGAAACGAATTTGTTTTTAATTTTTCTTCGCATTTTAATAATCGACATGACCGGAAGATAAAAGGCGGAAGGGTTTGGGACGAGGCCTTAAGAGGCATCGCAAAGTGTTGCGCGATAACATCCAGGGCATCACGAAACCGGCCATCAGGCGTCGCCTAGCTCGAAAGAGGAGGCGTCAAACGTATATCCGGTCTGATTTACGAGGAGACTCGCGGCGTTTTGAAGGTGTTTTTGGAAAACGTAATTCGCGACGCACGTCACCCACCGAACACGCTAAGCGCAAGACGGTCACCGCGATGGACGTCGTAACGCTTTGAAACGTCAAGGTCTGTACGGTTTTCGGAGGTTAAGTATTAGACGACGCGCCGGACAAGACGAGACAAAAAAAGAGGAACTTTCGAGCGAAATAAAAACGGTTCTTTTCAGAACCACCAAACCTTATCGCTGATGAATAATCAAATCAAAGAATTTTAACGTACGACGATCTTAAATTTATAATTACCTATACATGTTGTTATTATAGTTGTTTGTTGCAAATGTCTAGGGATGATGTGGGTCTTCTTGTTGTCGCGAGCGGCGTTACCCGCCAGCTCGAGCACTTTCGGCGGCCAGGTGAGTGTATTCCGTCACGGCGGAGAGGTAGACCGGCGCTCCGGGCACCGACGCGTTCTGCGTAATGTGCCCTTACCAAGAGCCTGTGTATTCTGCCGACCGGGAATTGCAAACCCGCCCTGCCTCGATTTTCTGATTTCCGCCTTGCCCTAACCAACTCTTCCTCCTCCTCTACCTCTGCAGAACCGTTCTCTTCTCTCCGTAGCGAAGGGACGTTTCTTTTTAGCTCTGAGCTCTTTGCGACTTAGCGACTTCTGCTTTGGCAAAAGCAACCCAAAGTTTATTAGGTTTCGTTACATACTTATGTAATGTAACAACTTAAAGAATTTCTTTAGTACGTATTAGCGACTGCTTTTTGTAGCAAAAGCAATTGTGTTTCTGTTTTCATAGGATAAATGGACTCCGTCGTGTTGCTACCAAGATGGAAGAACATCGCGCCGCCATCACCACCAACAGCGCCATAGACCATCAACAGGACGACCTCCGGCAGTTAGAGAAGAACCGCGAGTTGCGAAAACAGATCGCAGAACTGTCAAGCAGCGCGCCTCTTTAACTCTACGGACCCAACCACCCCGTCGGATCAACCACCCCCGCCGACCAACCACCCCCGCCGGACCATCCACCCCAGCCGCGAAGAGGAAGGAAAGAAACGCGGAAAGACGAAAGCCAACCCCCGGCTGAAGAATTCCCGCCGCTGCCGAACTACGACGCCGCTCGAAGTCACGCCCGCCTCCTTCAGATGACGAAATACCGAAGTCCCGACCATACCCCGTTAGACAAGGATTTTATGGAGCAGGATGGCTTTTCTCTTGTTATAAGAGAAGAGGTCGAATGTTTCCGTGATTTCCGACGCCAACACCGAGGACACCACCGCACCTAGGACAACGAAGATCCACCAATTGTTCTGCACAGCTAGAACGATTGCCGTAAGGCCTAAACGTTAATGGAGAATAACGTTTCTGTCTCTAGGGCAAAGACGACGCGATACGGGTGTCTATCAGGTTGAGACGGCAGAAGACTTCAGGACTGCCACCGCCGTGCTGAAACCAACCGACAGGGATTCCACTCTATCTTCTGAAGGAGGAACAACCCTAAAGGTCGTCATCCGCGGCATGCGCTCTACGACGGCCATTCACGACGTCAAACCACCTCGAGGGTATGGGTTGAGTAAACAAAGTCCGAGAATGATTTCAGGCCGACGAAAAAGACCGACCCGCTACTCTAGGTTCAACTGAGAACCCGCGAGCGAAATCTATTTACGAACTCACCGAGGTCGGAATAGTTCAAGTCCGCGTAGGCACCGCACCCGCGAGGCGACATCGGGCAGTGCTACCGATGCCAACGCTTCGGGCATTCCGCTCATTGCTGCAGAGGGCCCCCGATGCGTCAGTGTGCGGAGCCGCACTTTTCTACGAGTGCACTAAGAAGAGGGAAGACGGACCCGCAACCTGCTGCAACTGCCAACAGGACCACACCAACTACAAGGATGCCCGGCGCACCCGAGAAGACGGCTAACTAACCCGCCTCTTCCACAGGTACAAAGGACACCCTAATCCCGCGCCCGCGAAGAAGGTAGAACCGTCGACTTCGTTCGACGAATACCACCGGTCGCAACCAACCCGCCCCGATCCACATACCGAGAAGCCTCGCAGAGAAGGTCATTCAGAGGTCACAAAAGAAAGCTCGTTTCATCGCCGAACTCCTCAGGCAACTCCGATCCACAACCGCATAATGGGTAGATTACGTCCTTCCTAGAAAACCGAACTCCCTTCACGTCGCCATTTCCCAGAATCCGAACGGTCTTCAACACAAAGTCTTAGAGTTTCAGAATTTCTCTATAGACAAAACGTAGACGTCGCGCTGAATTTTCGAAACGCATCTTCGAAATTGCGACAATCCCAAAGTTCGTAACTACGTTAGGTACAACGACAACCGGACGACAGGTAGAGGCGGTGGAACAGCTATCTTCATCAAGCGTTCCATCTCACACCACGAATCCGACGCCACGTTTAGGAAACTTGGAGGCCACCCAAATCGTAGTAAACAGGGCGGCCAGCAGGGGGTTATAGTTCTCTGCGCCGCTTACAACCTGCCACCAAAGAGACATACTAGAAACCGACCTAGACGCCTAATCCTCAACACTCGTACACTCGACAATACTTGCCGGAGACTTAAACGCGAAACTTATCCAGACTGGCACAGTAGAAGCCAAAGCCAAACGGTCGACTTCTGCACGACTTCACTCAGCACGAAACCTCGTAGTTGAAGGACCAGCGCGTTACTAAACCCACGCTAACGGTTCACCGGACAATCATCGACATCGCGTTATTCCACAACGTCAGGCTCCTTCACGACCTGACGACGATCGTACCTAAGTCCGGTCCGAACCGGTCCAACTCCACTCGGAGATTCCGTGGACAATGACAACCTCCAATTCGAAAAGACAACGACATTTGGCCGACTTTCGAATACGGAAGCCAAAAACTATTCGCGGAAGTTCCGATTATCAAAATATCCCACAAATTCAAGACGCGGTTATAAAACCCACTGATCTATTGAAGATGTATAGACAAAGCCACCAGAACAATCACGACAACAGCGACTCTCTTCAATTACCTCAACATATACGACAAATAATAACCTACAAAAACCGCTTTCGCCGCAGATGACAATTAATAACCCGCCACCCCAACGACAAAGCAGCCCTTAACACCGCCCAGACGATCATTACGAAATCTTATCCTATAGCACCGAAAATTCTATCTGAGCAGACAAACTTCGGTCTCTACCCGTGTTCGACAATAGCGTTTGTGGCAAAGGTCAGCGTTATTAAAAATCAGAAACCGCCCGACATTAGCCCACGGCAGATTTGGGTTTAACCACACAGAGGACTTTCGCCATTACCGAAGCGCCATTCACCGCGAAGTCCGCGAAACACTATCTCAGTAATCCCTAACGACAACATCCACCACACTGCCACTCCCAGGAAGTCTGCAGACGAGATCAAAAATCTGAAACCGCGCAAAGCTCCAGGACGAGAATGGCATCCAAAACAAACCATCAAACTTCTCCCCAAAAAGGAATCGCGATGATCACCGCGATCTTCAACGCGTGTCTAAGACATAGACATTTCCCCGACGCATGGAAAACCGTAGACGTTATTGTCATACCGAAACCCGGTAAAACCACGATGCCCCAGAACTACAGACCCATCAGTCTTCTCCCCGACTCAGGTAAATTATTCGAAAAAATACCGCATTCTCGACTCAGATTACAGGAACAGGTCGACGATTCTTCAACTCATCCCGTCAGAACAAGTTCGGACCTCACCGGGACGTTTTCTCGACAGAAAACATTCGACAGTCTACAACAGGGCTCTCAGTAGTAGAGCTGATCCTTTACCGTAAAAATTCGATCCTTCGCGGAAAATCCACTCCGAAGCTGGCGCAACATGCACGCCAGGGGTTCCGCAAAGGTTCAACGCTCTCGCCGCTGCTCTATAACATCTTCACGGCCGACATCCCAAAGATCAACGGATTAACATACGCGTTTTACGCCGACGACACCGCCGTCTTAGCAACATCACGGTCCACCACACAAGCTGAGAGAAATCTTCAACTCGCGCTGGATTCCCTAGGCACCTGGTACGAAAATTGGCGGATCAAAGTCAACGCTTCCAAAAGCGCGGCGATCTTCTTCAACCGAAGAAATATCCGAGCCCGCACGCCGACTGCACATCAATGGCGACGACGTCCCTGGGTAAACGAGATTAAATACCTCGGCCTGACCCTAGACAAGAAGTTGCTTTGGAAAACGCACATCGTCCAGAAACGACTACCGCCAACTCGCTATTGGCAAATCTCTACCCGATGTTATGCGGCAACAGCCGACTCAGCATCGACAACAAGCTACTCATCTATAAAATGTTAATCCGCCCTCCATGATGTATGCAGCAGAAAGCCTGGTTCTACGCTGCCAAAATCTCACACGACGAAACTGCGGGTTCTTCAAAACAAGATTCTCCGGATCATCGCAGACGCCCCCTGGCTTTTCCGCAACGATCGTCTTCATCACGAACTTCAAATCCTAAAATTGCAGATTTCGCACGCTAATCCGCAACTGCGCTTCACGCGATCATCGCGGCCCACCCCAACCCATTTATAACGCGGCCTTGGGATTACGATGTAGATGACATGCCAAGGCACAAGAAGCCGAAGTATGTCATCTTAGGTTAAGCTAAGAATGAATTGTCAGCCCAGAGGATCGGAAATAAACGGACGAGGAAACTCTAAAGTTGAAAGCCGATCCAATGGGGTTATTTAAGTATTTTTTGTCATTTAGGATTAAGCTATAAAAATTGTTAAATTGAAGTAGCAAATAAACATGTATGAAACTGAACTTGCCCCAGACATTCGCGCGCCGGCAGTTGTACCGTAAACATCGTTCGCCGCTTGTTTACGGTGTTAGTGTTCGCGTTCACTCGGTAGTGTACTATCTGTTTTCGTTTGTGTGTTATCGTGTGTCGTTGTCGGATTACCTTCAGCAGTAGCCACTCGGAACCGCAGCGATTGCAGTTAAGGATTATCACAAACTAGATAAGTACCAATTTTAATAGATATACACCAACATAAATACAACCTTCGCACGTCTACACGATGGTCAAGCACGGCATCGGCCACGCTTCCTCTCCACCGCATGACTCTCCCGACACAAACCCTGATGACTTCACAACTGTATCTCACCGAAAACGATCCAACACGCAATCTTCCTCATCCTCAACGTCAACCAACAACTCCAACTCTAACACAAACTCTACCGACACGAAAAACAAATCCAAATACTGCATACGCAATATCCCTATCAAATCCAGACGCAAAAACAATTTTTATACCAGTATACAAACGCTACAGACTCTCGCTAACAAACTTAAAACTAATCCACAACCACACCGCCTTACTGGAAACCTCCACCCCATACTTCGACACACATAAAAAAATCCAACACTTATTCGGCGATCCTAGCATAACCCTCACCCAACTTACTGGCCCCAAACAACCAATTTCTCCTGTGTCACACGTAATGTCGACAGAGACATCACAGAAAAGGAGATCATTAATTCCATGACCTTCCCAAACTAAGATAGCAATCCGAATCATATCTAGAATCACCAACCAACCCACATCCCTTATCCGTCTACTGACTCCTAGCAAAACCACACTCGACTACCTACTCTCCAACGAAGGTCTTCATGTTTGGGAGACATTATCCATGTGAACCATCACATGTACCCCAACCCGTCCTAAGTACTGCTCCACCTGCACCAAAGTTGGCCATACCTAAACCGAATGCCCTACCAAAATCCTAGTTTGTCTAAATGTAGTGAAAACCACAATTCTTCACAATGTCCCTCATCGCTTCCTAAATGCAACAACTGCAAAGGACCCCACCCCACCTATTCCTTTGCATGCGCCGTCCGCAAATCTACCCCAACATCCTCACAAGCTGTAGCACATCCTGAGCCTATCGATACCGACACCGACTCTTCCTCTATCCTTGGGAACATTACAACAGACAGGAAATCCGATTAAAACCCTTCCTAAATAATTAACCCTTTCCCTCATGTACATATTTCCGGACAAAAAAAATTCCATCATTAAAGCAATAAACAAAGCTTCACAATCCATTTTAACCGCACCGTCTACATGAGCTTCGCTAAAAATTCCGCCGCCTTTTTCTATCAAATCCACAAACACCGACGATTAAACACACACCTCCGTATAGAATGAGATACGCAGCTGGTGATAGGCACTGTCAACGCATGCGGCATTAGCCACAAATACACACTAACCAAATCTGCTGCAACACGAAAAAATACAAATCTAGCAATAACAGAAACCAAACTAGCACACGGACGCACATTAAAATTAAACAACTACACAACATATCAAAAAAACAGCGATATGGGTGGAGCCAGGGCGGTGCACTACTAATTCACTCAAGCTACCCCACACAACAACATCATCTGCCTCTAACTTAATTCATTTTAGAATGCGTGGCAACCAGTACACTTCCCAAATAACATTATTACATTCTTCGCATACTACAACCACCAAACGAAACAATTTCAATTACGCTACTAAAATACATTTCTCAAATGCCCAACAGTGTCTTAATGGAAGATCTTAACGCTAGACATAACCAATTTGGTAATTACGCCACAAATCAAAACGGCATTCTCTTAGCGAACCAAATCCAACTTCCCTTTGGCGAGCAGAAACGCTAAGACCCTACCTTCTTAGGACACCAAGGCACATCCATAGTCGATCATTATATGCTCAGAATCTTTAATACAACATTTCGATCAAAACTGCTACCTAGGCAAACTATTACTTCTGACCATCTGCCCCTTCTAATCAAAACCAGTTTTAGTAAACCACCCCCGCCACCACCAAAATTTATAACAAAAAGTTTACTCAAAACAAACTGGACCGACTTTTCGAACTACATCACAACACAACTTCCAAGCCCATCAGAACTATCCACACTCTCAACCATTGACAAAGCCATAAATACGCTAACCGCAGTAGTATCGGACGCTGCCGAGAGCCTTACCAACTATAACCATAAACGTCTCTAGGAAACCGCTCCCAAAACATCTTAAACTTAATTAGAGAAAAAAACGGATCTTTCGACGGTACTTGAGACACAGGGACCCAGCTCTTAAGACAGAGTACAACCGACTTAACGCTACCATTCGACTCCAGACCAACAAGATAACGGAAGAACAATGGGTTAAAACCATCTCAAACCTCGACTACAGAGACGGGAAAAGTTCTGGAACAAATTTAATGTATAAACTGGACGCAAAACACGTACTTCTAACCACCTTATGGACCAACAAGGAAACTACATCACCTCTCCCGAAGACAAAACACTACTATTCGCACAACGTCTGCAATCGGTATTGCAACCTCCGGCACATCCTAACTTTAATGACGATCACAAACTTCGAATTGAACGAAATTTGGAAAACTTCATCTACATTCGCCGACTAGACCCTCCAGACACCAACAATTTTCTCTTTGAACCTGTTACACCCCAACAAATCGACGACATTCTTAAAACAGGCCAAAATACAGCCCCCGGACAAGACGGAATTAACCGACTAATATTAAGAAAACTCCTACCCAACGCACTAGAACTATTGACCAACATCTTCAATATATGCCTCATTAAATCATACTTTCCCAAACCCTGGAAGACGTCCGATACTATCATAATACCAAAACCAGACAAAGACCACACACTCCCACATCATACCGACCGATTTCTCTCCTATCGTGCATGGGCAAGTGTTTCGAACGAGTGCTCGCGCAACGCGCCTGAGAGAATTCGTCGAAACCAACAACACTACTCCCCGACTGCCAGTTCGGATTCAGAGCAAACAGATGCACACAAGACCCCTACTAAAACTACATACAGAGACCACAAAAGCACTGAATCTCGGAAAAATTTCACTAGCCATTTTCTCGATATTGAACAAGCCTTTGACAAGGTATGGCAAGACGGGTTAATACACAAACTACACACTATAGGACTTCCGTTCCACTTCTGCAAACTTATAGTCTCATACCTATCGACCGCACCACAACAGTTAAAATCAATAACATACGTTCCGCACCCATCTACACGAAAGCGGGAGATCCTCAAGGCTCCGTTCTAGCTCCACTGTTATACATAATATACACTTACGACATACCTACACCTGTACACGAGGATGTCACCGTGACACTGTTCGCAGACGACACAGCCGTCTGGGCTACTAGTCGGACCATAGAAGAGGCGGCCTCCCTTACACAACGCTACATAAACCAACTCTCCAACTGATTAAACAGATGGAGAATTAAACCAAACCCCAACAAAACTCAGGCCATACTATTCAAACACCCCCACTCACGAAAACCAAACACACACTTCAATATCACACTCTGGGACGAGAACATCCAACCACAGAACGAAATCACTTATCTCGGAGTCAAATTCAACAACATACACAACTTTAAAAAAGACATACAAAGTACACTATGGAAAGTTCGAAACCGTGCGAACCTATTGGGCGCTCTCAGAGGCAGAATAAAAGGCTGCCACCCAAAGAAAAGACCTTCATCAGACCGGTAATAGATTACAGAGCACCACTTTACTCAACACTACAACATCCACAACTCAAGCCAATCTTATCCTGCGAACGCCGCATACTAAGAAAATTACATAAACTCCACCACAGACACCAAAACGACCTCACATATGCACACGCAAACATTACACCAATCACAGAAAGATTAAAAACTCTACAAAACAAATACACAACACGTAGGATATTCAGACAACACAAGTCACAAAAACATATTTCTAACACCATACAACAACCCCAACAAACGAGGAGAAAGAACACTGAAAAGAAAACCAAAACGAAAACTAAAATATCCGCCAGCTGTACTAACACAACAATTACAAGCATTGCTCGAAGAATTCGAAATACTACTAAACACAACACCATATATTCTCAGATAAAACACGTACTTACCAGCCATACCACAACATACTGCATATGTTTTCAGTTTTAGTTACAGGATTCAACTCTAATAGAACGACCATAAAAGCAGGAAGGCTACACCACGAAACAACAAATACGAGACCAGAACAACACCACCACGACAGGCCAACCCAGCTGCAATTCAACTATTCGAAGGATCTAACAAGCTACTCACACACAATCACCCTTACATTAAGAGGCATATCTTGAGGCAAAGCGCAACAGGCTCATCTCGAACAAACGTTCAACGAGCACGAGCTTCCCGAAGGAAATTACATCTACATTTACAAGGCGCTGAGAGCAGGTCTATGCCCGGCATCAGCATAAGGCGATGAGCATTATGAACACGCCGTCAGCAAGGTACGCAAGCGCCGTGACGAAATACACGAGTTCGAAATAAATTGACATAGATTTTTTGCCCTCGTCGTCTTCGTCGTCAAGAAAAACAAAAACAAATTCTTTTCAGAACCACGAATTTCTTAGTCGTGTAAGTAAGAAAAAAAAATTGTTCTTTCAGAACCACGAATTTAAACCAGAAAAGGAAAAAAAATGTTTTTCTATTATTGACGACGTTTTAAAGTAAAAATTTTATCATAATCAAAGTAGGTGTTTTGTAACTCTTAAGTAAAAAAATTTTTCGCCACTTTTCAAGTTTATTTTGACAATCGTTTTGTAATGGTCACGTAACTCCATTTATAATTTGTATTTATTGAATATTAAGGATTTTTATTATTAGATTAATTTGGGACACCCCTGTTTTTAATTTGAATTTTGTAATTTATATGTATTATCAGATATAGCATTTAAAAATCGTTTAATCAAAGGCATGATATCTACTTTTTCTATTCCACGAATCTCATAGAAAGTACTCGAGCCACCGGGTAGGTGATCTCGAAGAAATAATAATTCTGTATTTGTTTTAAAACAAAACGCTGGTAGAACGTGGGTAGGATTAAAAAAAACTTGACTTTGTCGAAATGCGCTAAGACGCATTAAGTCGTTAAGGAAGGATTAAACGATTTACGATGAAGACGGATGTATTATTTGAAAGCGGTGACGTCACAGTCGACCAAAAATTAAACAATATTAAAGTAAACTCTTTAAACGAATATTATCACTTAATCTAACCTAAACGGCATGCGCTGGTCGGTCGTTTATTAAACGATAAGCTTTTTTTTGATAAGAATTTGCCAACACCGCGAAAAACGGCGGCCGACGACGTTCCTTTATACGAGATAAAATTAAAAATTTCCCATTAATCTATGACCCGTTTTCAAAAACATCACCCTGTATAAAAGTATAAAAATAGAATAAAAAAAAGTCGCCCTAAAAATTCTTTTACTAATCATTAAAGATTCGAACGATTTCGTGGTTCTTGAAAGAACCGTTTTTATATTTAGATTAGATAATAATTAATAATGAAATGTTACTGCCATAATTAATATTACTCCTTCAAGAATATTAATATACAATAATCAGTAGGCATTACTTCTTCCAAAAGTATGTCTAATTTTAATTTGATTCAAAACATACTTATTTTTAATATAAAAAAATATATTTTCAAAATAAAACTGAAAATGGTAAACGTATGGAAAGTTACAAACAACGACTACGCAACTCTAACTACATGAATTAATTTTGGACTTTGCATCTAATGCATTTGTAAATACCTAAATTTCATTACAGATAATTGTTAGTTATTATTTAACTATTGACGTAATAGTGTGCATTATGGAAATTCTAAAAGTTCGTACACTATCTGAAGAATTGCGAACAAAAGCACTAGATGAATTAAACGAAGTTTCTGCAAACATTATTGCGGATGTAAAATACATCAGAGAATGGTTAAAAAAGCAGCAACACATTCTTGTAGATCCAGGTAAGTGATATAGATTCGCGTATTAAAACCTTAATTTATTACTTTTAGACGACCAATTTATTCTAACATTTTGCGAGGTTGTAAGAATTTAACTATGAAAAAACTAAAGCAAAAATTGATGCTTTACTCAAGCAAACTCTTATTCCCGAATATTTTAGAAACAGAAATCCCTTAGTACAAGAAATGCAATCTGTTTTAAAATCTGGGTAGGTTTACAAAATTTTTTTTTAAATTAATTTTTTGTCAGTATGTTCTGGATTCCATTACCAAAATTTTCGGATCCGTTAGCACCCCGATTATTATATCAATGTGGAAAAACACAACAATACGATATGGTAGCAACAATGAGAGTAATTTTAATAGTAATGGACATTCTTCTCCACAGAAGATGACTCTTTATAGTAAATGGCTATTCCGTAATTCAGTACATTGACGGATTTAATACAAAAGATTTATCCCAAATATCTTTAAGAATGCTTAAAAACTCGTACAACTCTATTATTAATAGGTACCCAGTGCGTTTAAAAAGTTTCACTTTATGAATCTTCCTCCAAGCGCTTACACTATCTACAATATACTAAAGCCATTTATTTCACAAAAAACATACAATCAAGGGTATGTTTTTATATTTGATGGCTAAATTCTTGAATGCAGTTTTTCAGGTTAGTTTTCATAATACCAAAGATTTTAAAGAACTTCACGAGATTTATCAAAACAAGAATTACCTACAGAACTAGGAGGAAATGCCTACAGTGTTGGTGTAATTTTAGGTATAAGTTTGACGCAGCACAATCTAATTGCAATAAATTTATCTTACTTTAAAGACGAATGGAAAACTAAAATTGAAAACAGCGCAAATTGGCTAATTGAAAACGAAAATCGACGGTCAGACGAGACCATGAGAATTGGAAAAACTAATTATGATGTAGAGCGTTTTAGGGTTGATGGTTCGTTTAAAAGTTAGAAATTGATTAAACAATATTGAATTGGTGTTTATTTGTGCGGTGTCAAAGTAAATTAATTTATTATAAAATTTATTTTTTTTAAAATATTATTTAAAAAATGAAAGTATGATTATTTAAATATATTTTTTCTTTGGTGAGGAACATAAATAAATATCCAATGCAAAAAAAAGAACCGAGTGATAAATACACAACTTTAGGAACGGCACCTTCGTAAACGTATTTGACCCTAACATTTTTAATAAAACATACACCAGGAATATGTGCAGCTTGACAAACAGCACCTTCATAGACCGTAAAACGCATCAGTGGGATCTGCATTATTTGATTGACGTGAATCTGATTTTTACAGTAATCAAAAGGATATGGCTTTTGAACAAACGTTAAAGTTCTACATTTTCATTAAATTTGATTTTCTTATCTGTACATATTGTTACGCCACTTGGGTTTCTAGAATAAAATTAGAATAATCACTACGTTTCTAGAACTCCTCTCAAGAATATTTCATTATATCTAGATTATTATCTTTCATATATAAAAGCGTCATAATAAATTTAGGAATCAGTTCGAAGCTATTATTCGTCATGCTAAGTTGAAATAAATAAAACGTGTGTAATAGTTGATGTGTATTTATACTAATTAAAGCAACTGTATGTGTAAAATAAATACTAACTCGATTCGCTGTGTTTATTAATCTTGCGCGATAACAAAAACAAACAAAGAGATAAGAATCGTCACAGAATTTTTTGTTGAAAAGTGTCGCGTTTAAGATGAAAGTCATGCACAGTGATGGGTCCCATTTCTTAAGACGCTTAACAGAAATCTGAAGGTCGATTCTCAATATTTTGCTTGACTTTGTAGATATCGAAACAAGCGGTTGATATTATAATTTAGTGTACTATTGTGCGTTAGTATTAGCAGTATTCAAATTAATAAAGTGACTATTTAATTTATTAACGTCTTGCAAATGTGAAGGTATTTTAGTCGGTTTCATAGTACTATATATGTATATATCCATTCTTTGAAGGTTTTCTAAATGGTTTTACGGCAATTATTATTTTTGGATCATGTAGTTCAATTGTGTCAAATATCCCAATGTTGGGGTAATTTAGTTTTCGGAATTTCTTTAGTTCCTTATCTCTTAATTTCATTATGAGTTTGACTTTATCTGTAATCAAAGGTCTAGAGTGTTTTCAGAAATGTACGAACAGAGCATGAGAATCTAATAAAGATGGTAACAATCTAGATAGTACCTCAACCTGTCATGGACGCCATAAATATACATAAATAAACGAGGAACCTCTATCAACGCAAGCTATATTATTTTCGGTAATATTAATGTAGTTATCAATGTTGTCACGTAACCAAGTTTTAGAGACAGCCAAAACATTAAACTTACCCCCAGTCACAAAATATCTTAATTCCGTTATTTTACCAATAATTGATCTGATATAAAAATATGTTAATGTGCAACCATTCGAACTCATTGCAACCAGAATGACTTTATAATTATATAAACATCGGATAGTCACAAAATGTAAGTTAAAAAAAACGAGATAAATGTTTATACAGTTGAAAGAGAAAAAATACACCAATAATAAGAAATGAGTAACTTATACAAATGTCAAGTAATTGTTATAATATATATGAAATTAATTAATTATTATTAATAAAACGCAATAACTGATTAAAATTAAACAGTAATTATAGTATCTATTTCACTACAGGTTAATATAAAAAACATATACCTACATATAGTGTAACAAACCATTAAACTAAATATAATAAAATAAACATTACTCAGTGTTATTTTATTTAAATATTTAATTATGTGACACTATTAAATTGTTAATTTGTTAAATTTTCACTTTTCCTGGCAACTTAATAATTTTTAATATCTGCCTCTTTTGTCATGAAAATGTGTATATGAGTTAAAAGAAATAATCTTAACAATTCTCCAATATAAAGCAAAATGTTGAGAATCGGCCCTATTTATCAACTTGTTGAAAGTTTGTGTTTAAAGCTCTGATTTGAGTAAAGTATCATAAATAATGCGATTGATCATACGGGGGTATGACTGTACAGACTCAAATCTAAATCTTAAATGCGACGCACTGTATTTTAATATTTATAAACAAAATAAATATTAACATAAGGCTACGGTTACAGTGCAAGCGCTTTGCGCGAATTGTCCTTCGCGCGAAGTTTCGCGAATTCGCGCGAAAAATCAGTGGTTTCTGGTATTCCTAGATTCGCGCGAATTAAAGCAATTTTATCATTTAAATTAAAGCACGGGGTACGAGCACCAGTGTAAAAACATTAAGAGATGGATACTGACGAAGAATTTTATCTAGCTGAAAATTCGGTATTGATGCTATCTGCGTTTACTAAAAGAAAGAGAAGGTTCTGGATTAACGAAATATACGCAAATCGTCATTTAAGTGAATATTATCAGATTTTCGAAGAGTTAAAAGGCAGCCGTTACAGTTCTATGGATATCATCGAATGACTTACGATACGTACTCTTATATATTAAATGCAATAGAGGAAGAAATAACGAAACAGTGTAACTTTAGGGAATGTATTTCTCCATCAGAAAAACTAACAATAACGTTAAGGTAAGTATAGTAAAACTTATTCTACATTTAAACCTTGAAATTTGAAACAAATGTTGCAATACTATAATTTGGGTCTTCCGTTTGGGGAGTGTTAGTGTCGAAAACAGGATCATTATTCGTCGATAGATTGGAATGCTGGGATACGGGACGTGGAGAGAAAGATGAGGGTGAAGAAAGTTCATACGAAGGTGAGGGTGTACATTGAGGAGTATACAAAACGTGACCTGTGGAAGGCCTATTTAGAAAATTCATATGATGTGATGGTCGAGTTGAGTAGGACGTGATCTCGTTAAGAAGAACTTGTTGCAGCTGTAACTGTAAAAGAAGCTTTCTTTCTGGTTTCACAGTTTGGAAATGGGGTAGTAAACTCATTAAGAAATGGTAATCATAATCTGTATTTACGTCTGTTTGCACTTTCCTTTGCTTAAAAATTTTAGCTTTTCTTCTTCCAATTGTAGCAATCTGCTCTGGATATCACTTGCTCGTTTTGCAGGTCGGGATTGCTGTTTTTGCTCGAAGGTTCCTGCTGTTCGGTTTGTGGCAATGGATTTCGCTCTGCAACAGCTCGTTTGGAGGGGTTGGTAGTACTCGTAGATGGTAAAACCTCTACTACGTCATCTGGATGGTCATTGTCGGGATTTTGTGTTTCAGGAGAGTCTGCTTCGTCATAATATTCATCGTTTGTTGGCAATGAGTTTTCCTTAGACAGTGGAATATTTCCGGAACTTTCCCTTGGGGTCATTTGATCTGCCAAAAAATACAAGGTCTCGAAGTAAGGCCATGTAGAACCACTTTTTCCTCCTCCTGCCGCACCTGATTTGTGTTTAACAGCTTTCTGATATTCCCGCCGAAATGTATCTCGTAGTCCTTTCCACTTTGTCTTTGCCGCTTCACCTAAAAGTGCAGAAAATAGATATAGGATTTGCATATGTATCTAAATATCTCTGTTGGTATTATAGAGAATAATATGTAGATAGTAATACGTAGAATATACATATATTATTTTAATTTGTTACAGATTTCTCTCAACTGGACTTGCATTTCGTTCCCTAGCCTACTCATTCAGAATGTCACACAGTACGATAAGAAAAGTCGTATATGAAACTTGTTCAGCTATTTGGAAAAATTACACTCACAGCACTTGCCTCGGCCTACAAAGGAATCGTTATTAAGAAGTGCTATGACATTTTATGATAAGTGGAATTTTCCAAACTGTGCTGGTTGCATTGATGGAAAGCATATTCGTATTAAATGTCCTAAAAAATCGGGTACTATGTTCTATAATTATAAACAATACTTTTCCATAGTGCTACAGGCTGTAGCTGATGCAAATTATAAATTGCTATGTATTGATGTGGGTGGATATGGAAAGCAAAGCGATGGTGGAACTTTCGCGTCTTCAACTTTATACCAGCAGTTAGAAAATGGATCTTTACTACCAGAAGAAAAAAAACTTCCTAATTCGGAAGTAGTGCTTCCACACGTTTTACTAGGTGATGATGCTTACCCTTTGAAATCATATTTAATGAAACCATATTCTAAACGAAATCTTTCACGCGAAGAAGAAATATTTAATTACAGACTATCACGGTGTCGCAGAACAGTAGAATGCTCATTTGGAATAATGGCAGCTAAGTGGAACTACTTAATAAACCTATAGAATGTTATCCTGATAAGGTTGATTTAATAGTAAAATGTATTTGCTTATTGCATAACATTATTATAGACAGGGAAGGTACCTACCAGTCCGATATGTTACAATCTGAGCTATTCAATTCACAAAGTAACCAAAATCTCAAAAAACTCGTGTAAATAATAGATCTACTAATATGGCGTACGATGTACGAGAAACTTTTAAAGTGTACTTTAATAGCGAAATAGGTGCAATACCGCAACAGTATATAAACACGTAGATTGTATTGTACCTACTTATATCTTAAACTGTCTCTAGGCTATAATAAAATAAAATATAAAAATCTATACTTACTGGTAATATTTAATTCTACTGCCACTTCTTCCCATAATTTTCGTGACTTATCACGGTTATGGTACCCTTTACATTTCTGGTCCCACAACACCCTTCTATCAAACACCAGAAATATAAGTTTTTCACTATCCATTTTATCAACGCCTATAGAACCTTGATTGAATTAAATTTTAGGTCGCTATTCGCGCGAAAAAACAAATCAGTTTGAACGCTTAGCGACAACCTCTGATTAGCGCGACTAATTCGCTTAAACTGTAACCACCTGCATTTGTTTATGTGGATTTATTAGTTCGCGCGAATTCGCGAAACTTCGCGCGAAGGACAATTCGCGCGAAAGCGCTTACACTGTAACCGTAGCCTAAAAGGAAGACCATCTCACCAAACTGTATTTTAACTTATTGAAATACAAACGCACTTGAATAAATTTTGGAGTTGCCAACGTTTGCCCATTATCAATAGATTTAAAAATTAATTTAAAACAAGAATTAAACGAAAGTTAAAATATAAAAAAATAGAATCTCTTCAATTTTTTCTAATATTGCGTAAATACTATTTGTAGATCTACTCATTTGAACTCATTGATCTCCTACTAAAAAATGTTGGTGTATCAACGCTTATTGGTTTTGTTGTTTTGACGGTTTACAGCTCGTTGTTAGTTAGTTAGTTAGGAACGAGTTTTACAATAATTTTAATAAAAGTTGTTCTTTATTAATTTTTTTTGTGTTAAAAAATTCCCCTACAAATTATCCGGAAATTCATTAAGACGAAACTCAGAAACCAACAAAGCAGACCGCTAAAAATCAGTTTTAGGATCAGGGTTGGTTGATAAGCTGATTACCTGACTTTTGGAGTTTACCATGAATTTCCGTTTATTTCAACTTGACTTCATGAAACCTCTTGTAATAGTGGGTAAAAAACATTTTGACACAGTCTAATCCCGAAGACTTTTTTCAATGCAAACAAATTTTAAATAGCCAAAATCTTGAGACATTTATTTCTTCAAAAACTACATTTTTCTTTTTAAAAATTTTCAGTCAGTTCAGCGGAAATTTTTTTCAGCTAAGTGCAAATTTACTTGTAGTTCGTAAACTGTGTGTTTTATAAAAAAAATGATAAATTTTTGTACTAAATTGTAGAAAAAATTCAACTTTTTGAGAAATTTAAGAAAAATTTTGGAATATCTGTCAAGGACAATAAAAAACGCAAAAAAATCTCGTTTACATATTTCAATAATGCTTCCAATTTGTAAATCAAGGGGTTAATCATTTCGAGAATTCATCCATACACATGTAGGAACATTGAATTTCGATTAAGTTATAATACTCCAAGGATCATGTCATTTGAGTGCGAGAAATAATTGGGTAAACAAAATTATTTCCGAGTGGGACATCTTTTCAGCCTGTCGGCATTTCAGTATTATCTCTGGTTTTAACGGAAATGAAGTCACGTCAAACTTTTTAAATAACAAGCCACAGTTTTTTGTGCAAAATCGGAAAACGACAAAAAATGCTTTTCAAAAAACTCCATATGTTGATTTCGCAGATAATTATCATTTAAAAAAAACAAAAGATATTGCAGTAACAATTTAATAATGCAATTGAAAAATTATAACAAATGCTCGAAATTAGCTCCCTCCAACTTCCATGCAGTGGTACAAATTTTCTTCAAGTCGTCGTCTTACAGTCTTCTGCAGAACTTTGATGAAAGTAATTAATAGTCATGCTAGCGGTATCAATGTAATTTTATTTCCTAATTTCCTAATAATTTGCTCACCCATATACTTTTTATTTTTAATAATCTGTATAAATTGACGAATTAATTGAATTCAATTGACATTGTTTGATTTTTAGAAATGTTGAATTTAACCGAATTATTTGAATTATAATTATAATTTAAAGCACATCTGAAGTTCAGCAATATTTGGTATTCCTTGTCCTGATATCTGTTTTTCCATTATTTTGTTTGTTATTTCTTTTTAACCTTATATTTTTTCGTCGTTGTCGTGACTGGCGCTTGAGCCGGTCGATTATATGTCGTCATGCAATTAGTGTGCTGTTATATTTTATGTTCTTATTTACTTTCTATAAAGTTTACACACTTAATCAATATTATTAGATATAAATACTGGGTAAGGGTTTGCAAGTTTAGGTTTCAGTGGTTTCCTAAACCATGAAGCAAATGCTTTGTTAAGACTAAATTGGACAATTGCACACGGTTTCGTCACCATACTACAGGTTTATTCTGGAGCACCATACGTAATATCAAAGACCAATGGTCTTTAATTATACTTATCACAATGCATTAATGAAAGTGTAGCATACGAATAAATAAATAAATGAGTCTGAATTGAATAAAATATATGAGTTATTCACTTATAAGATCTCTAGACCAATGATTTGTTTCCAAAAATATTTCGAAAAATATTTCCTCTAATATTTCGAATTGCAAATTATTTTGCAGAGATATTCAGTAAGAAAAATTTATATCAGTATGATTTGACATCTAAAAACCAAACCAAACAAAAGTTCAAGAATTATTGATTTAGTTAAACAAAGACGGAGTTCGATTTTGACAAACATTAGGAATATCCTACACCGAGAATTTATAATGGTTTATTCCAAGACCAAGTTAAAAAATGTGTCGCCGGCAAATGAAGTAATTAATGAAAATAATAGCAAATTAACTTTTGAATTCGCTTAATTTTTCTCATAGTACCAGCCAAACGATTTTAATTTAAAAATCATATAAAAGAATTTTTGCGATTAACATAATTGATGACTTTCAGTTTTCAATGAGTGAGTATCAATTACCGATATTAAACTTTATTTAAAACCTTATCTAAACATAACAAATGTTGAGGCAGATTAGAGGATGTTTCAATGTGGAGGCATGAAAGATTTGATTTTGAACCCAGGTTTGTAAATACATATGTAACATTTTGCTATAGAAGATTGTTAAAAAAATTAAGTACCTATATTGTAAGTCATAATACACTTACAAATATTGATAGCACAATCCAACTTCGCTCATATTTGTTAAATATATGAATGAATCATTCATATTGGTCCGACAAAAAATTTTTAGTGTTGGATGAATCTAAAATATGAATAAATGCGATATAATCATACTCTGATTAGATAAGCTAGGAATAGTTGTAGCACTTCATATACGACTAGTCAGTCAGTATGTAAAGTATAGCTTGACGAACTATCTGGCAAATTAGGAAATATGTCTATTCGTGTGTTACCTAAAAACTTGCAAAATTAGCCGAAACCAGATTAAACGAAGTGCCTGGTAAGGGTTCATGAAGACGTCTTGAAAATTCGTGAATGGTTGAATACCAACCTCACTTGAAAGTTAGATTAGGTGAGATATATTTAAACTAATCTTTGAAAAAATGACCATATTGATTTTATTTTCTAGACGACCAATGGTTGTTGAGTTTTTGCGGGTTCAAATTTAGTTGGAAAAAACGAAACAAAAAATAGAATGTTATTACACGTATAGAAATTTAGTTCCTGAGTTTCTTCAAAACAAGATCCTTTGTTACCAAATTCAACAAATTTTTAAATCAGGGTAAGAATAATTTTTTTTGTTATGCCTTAATATAATATTTTCCATAATCTTGTGAGTCATTTATTTATAGTTAGGACATCAATTTTTACATCATAATTATTAATTAAATAAATCATTAGACTACGCAAGATATAACTGGATTGACCAAAATAATACCACAAGTAAAAAAACTGAAGTAAAAATGATTATATGGGTGTCTTGAAAAATAACACTTTAAAGTTTGCTTGTTATTATGTAAAAGAAAGATCGTTCAAGCAAGAATTTGAAAAATTAAATAAAAAATTATTTTATTAGAACAGAAAGTCTATTCTATAAAGATTCGTGGGTGCTTAACTTAAGAACCTACACCAAATACAACTCACCAAGAATTTCTCCGTAGACGTCTCCCCATTCACGAGAATATTTCCAAGAATTACTTTGTAATATAAAGAATCAGAGGCTTCCACGGCTGGGGTTATTATTAAGCTCATGTGTTCCGGGATTGGACCGTTTCGCGTAAAAGGTATAAGTTTGCCAACGTTTCTCCACCTATTGTAAGGGGCGCTTATCGGGTCGAGGAGCTTAAAACATACAAACAAACAAGAAGTTCAAGGTGAACAGCTGAAAGTCAGGTAATCAACTTGTGACTAATGCCAGATTTCTAGACTAAAAGGGGATCTAGGTAATTAAGAGGCTTAGTCACGAAGTTGACTACCCTGACTTTCAGTGTCTACACTGAACTTTCTTTTATTTGTTTCCAAGTTCCTCGATTTAATTAAACGCTCACCACGATGATAGCGAAACGTTAGCAGCCCAATTACGTTTTTCAGTCCAATCCCGGAAGGCATGTTCAACAATATTGCCCTGTAACCATTTTTATATTTTTTAATTTAGTGTTATATCAAAACTTTTTCTTATTTTATATGAAAGTGACAAAACTCGTCAGTTAAAAAACATGACTATGATAATGATGTTACGTGACGTTAAAGTTTTTAGTACTTTTTTAGATAAATGAATTAAAATATCGGAAAAATATATTGTAAGTTTTAAGGTTTGAGTTGCACTGAACATATATTCAAATAAAAGTGTTTCATTTTCTTTTTTTTCTTGATTACTTTGAATGTTTAAGTTACAAAGTAATTATTGGTAAAATTCCAATTTAATCTATATAAATTCGCATTCAGAAATAGAAGAATAGCGATAGGGTGTGATCACTTTATGTAATAAATAGATGATCCGTAAACATCTTACTTACTATTTCTAATTTGGGAAACTGGTATCACATGGTTTCTTCATATTGAGAGTTTATACTAACACAAGTGACGACATAACTATCTTCATAAATAGTAGTATAACTTATTATACAAGGTGTTTTTACTATTATATAGTGTAACTTTTTAATCTGTCTCTTTAAAGTCCGACACATTTAGTAATTCGACAACGCTATCTATGTACGAAATGATCAACAATAATGTTAACTAGGTATACCATTATAATAAAATATTTGATTTTAGTAGTCTGAGTATTTTCTAGAATGATCTTTATCTTACAACTTCAGTTGCATTAAGATAACATTATCAACGTGGTACTTTTAAATCTAGTTTTAATCTATTTGAATATTTATTTCTAAACCTCTATAATTATTACCAAGTATCTGTCGCTTTATTAAACTATTGTAAAGAAGTTCACTTAAAAAAAACAAACATTCGTGTTTTATTCCTCGCAAAGAGAGGAGAAACAGACACCACGCCTGTGCTTGCCTTCCTTGAGACGCGAGCTCCTCTAGCATTTGGGACTTACTAGCCGGAAGGGTGCACCGGGAGTGTGCCTGAAAGATGGAGAAGATTAAGGAGTCGATAAGAAACAGAAAAGTTACAGGCCCGGCATTTACCTGCTTATAAGTGATAACTTATAATTGCTGTGAAAACCTCTGAAAAACTCACGGCAGACCGGCCAACTCTTATTGGAGATCGAAACCAAGTCTCCCAATGGCAGGAGGTGTTCGTGGTAGGGGATTTTATCACTAGGTCACAAACTTTGGGTCAGTTCACTTTTAAGATTATTTGCTAAATTAATTATGTTTTTAGTAAGGACACCGCTCAGTTCGAGTGGTCCTTTCAACTGGAAATAGTTAACGAAAGACAGACTAAGAGCTTAATAACCAATTACTGTGTCTACTGACTTACTAAAGATTTGTGTTTTAAAACATAATCATAATTTTTATTAGCTCTTTTCTAAAAAACTTTAATATTGGTAATTGCTTTGTTTCTTTTAAAATAATTTTTTATTTTTTTGGTAGGTGCTACTGGATACCTTTTCCAAAGGACAATCCATCGACATTCCCGTGTTCTTTATTTATCTTGTGATTCAATATGATTTGAAAGATGTACATATTGCCAAGCAATAATGAAAGTGAACTTTATGGTATTAGATATGCTAATGCACGAAGACGATGACACTCAATCTCTGGCCATCAATTATTTATTAACCCTAAATGGAACGAACATGAATCAAGTGATGCAATTACTCTGGATTTGTAAAAAATGTGTCATGTCTTCGGGATGCGTATCCATTAAGATCTAAACAAAACACATTTAATAAACGTACCAAATACAATTCAGACCATGTTAAACCGTTTTCTGGAAAGCTTTGCGAAGGGTAATAATTGCTTAAATACACTTTATAATAATAACGTTATGCTTCAGATAAAATTCATGATTCCACTTCCTTATTTGAAGAACTTCTGGAATTGCCGTCTATTTACCAACAGAGTTTAATGGAACGCTAGTACTTTACAAGACTTAAAGGCATTTTAGTTTGTCATGTTTATTCATTCACTTAAATAACTATTGCAGATGAGTGGAAGAAAAAATTGAAAGCTATAGAAACTGGTTTTTTGAATGATCAGACGTACTGTTCAATTGAGTCCAAAGAATTGGTAAACCAAAACTGTGAGTGAAGTGTTTGGAATTGAAGGATCATTTAGAAAATTAGAATTTGATTGACATTTTCATGTTTTGTTTCTTATCTCTACATTGTTATTGATTGCATAAACAAATTAGTTACAACTAATGTTTAAATTACTTTTTAAATCAATTAAAGTAACTTATATTACTTTTACAACGAATATATTGTTATTTGTTTATTTTTTAACCATAAATGTGATGTTTGATATAGTATACTTAAAAAAAAAAAGAATATTTTATGTATCAACTATAAAGACATTTCTCATTTTATTAGACTTATAAAAACAATAAATCACTCTTTTTGTTAATTATTAGTTTACCTATCAAATATTGTATATCACATAATTAAGTATAATAAATACTAAAACTATTACAGCACGTACAACTATAATACTACTAGTAATCTAAAGACTTTCTTTATTAAACTTAATAAACTCAAATATAATTAAATCGTTAAAAATCTTCAAATAGTTTTAGTTCTTCTTCGTCAAAAGTTCTTGATGATTTCCATCTACTTCTGGATATTCTATCAGAGGTTGCGTATTCCTTCAAACATCACTTTAGGAACAATTGAGGCTACCAATAAATTTTGTGTTATTTTCATTTAAAAAAAATTGTATAATACCTCTAATTTTCTCAGACTACGTCAAAATCAATCGACTCCTTTAAACCATCGGTGTCTTTAATATCTTCGGCGCCACTCTAAAATTACTTTTGTAAATCTCTAATACTAAGCGTGTTTAAATAACATACCTTCATATTTCCTAGCCTCTTCGTTCGATCAGGAACTAATAATTTCTTTATTAATCTTTTGGCAATTGGATCCATGTGTTTAACCCAATCAATTTTCCGCTAAGAATTTTTTCGTAAATTCAAAGTTTAATGCGCATCGTGAAAGGAGGAATAACCAACAAGCATTTCTGTAGATGAGAATACCTAAAATTAAACGAGATTTAAGTGTAGCATTTTTAATAACTACATTCACAATTTTTGCACATTTAAAGAGTTCTATAATGGTGTCGATGACCCAGTCAAGTCGTCGAACGTGATGTCTGTATATAATTTGTGTATACCTACACTTTCACAGTTTTTACTAAATCTAATTAAATTTCTTACCATTCCCACCAATCGACTGCTTTATTATGTCCTTTGCTTGAATGATTTCTGGTGCCAAATATTCAGGTGTGCCGCAGCGTCCACGTTCTGTCCGTCAATTTTTGCAACAAAATCTGTTATTTAAGTGCCCATTTTTATCTAATAGTAAATTTTCCGGTTTTAAATCTCTATACACAATATTTTGAATGCAAATAATCTAAGGCGGATAATTTCTGTACTGTAAAAATTTCCGTCGAGGAACTAAATCTTCCAGCATTGCGTAAGTATGAAAACAGTTCGTCGCCGCATACATATTCAAACAACATGTATATACTTGAATTATCTTTTGAACACGATAACCTGAAACAAATTGCATCCTTAATGTGTGGTTCAAAGAAGATATGAGTAGTGCACATGAAGTTTATTTAAAGATAACATTTTAATTTCTTCATAAAACTTTTCGGTTGCCAAGAAAATATGTAAATTAACAATTATATTTCTTGTGGATATTTAAAAAAATATTCTGGTAGAATACATTAGTCAACAATAATGAGTAAACTAATTTCTAAAAAAATAAATAAATAACAAGAAGTATAATTTAGTGGATTTGTTAATTTTTTAAAGTCTTAATCATAGCCAATTTTACTGTTAACGACACCAATGTGTATCAATTCTAATCTACTTAAAATAGATTTAAGTAATTTCTTTTCCAAATCTATTAAATTAATTTTTCGCTCATTTATTCAGTTCTGAGTTAAAATGTTAAAGTTACAAATCGTTTTGTATTTAACTATTAATTTAATAAATCTCGCTGTAATAGTTCAGGAAAATGTCACTTGGTGGGAATTAGTAACACAAACAGCAAAAAAAATCACGTAAGCTTGTTTGTGGGGGTCCTGCTGAATATAAATTTGAGTTTCGATATCCGCCCCCGAAACTTACAATGCGAAAAGGGTTAAATTCCTTAGATCGGTTATAATCGCGATGTCGAGCTCGTACAATCGAGCCGAAGAGATCGTTTTGGGCGATTTTGCGTGCTACAAATTTATCCTCTCAACTAAACTCGAAGAATCGATATTTTTCGAGATATATGCTCAAAAGTGGCTTTTTAGTGATTAGTTTCAATTGACGAAAATCCACGACTCCAGGAGTTTCTAGAAGACGCCCAATCTTCTCAGTTTTGACGTGCGACTTCTTTGAGTCCTATCCCGAAAATTAATTGGACCGATGAGTTTAGAGTTATGGCGTCGCGAAGGGGAATTCTTTTTTTGAAGTTTCTTCTCTCGGGCCATTTCCGCACAAAAACACGGAATGCCACGCTTGCCGCACTCAACCGCGAATTGCTCAGATCGATACTTTTCGAGTTAAAGCGTCGCAAAGAGAAAAATTTTTGAACATTGTCTTTCGCGGCCATTTCTCGTTGTAGTGTAAAGGAAGTAGATGCATATTTGTGAATTGATTGCACACAACTTATTAAGAAACGATTATTCAGGTTATTATTAAATTAAACCAGTTATCAATCAAACAACGTGTAACTCACAAAAAGGAAACAAAAAGAATAATGTGTGGAGGCAGCTGGAACAGGCAATAATGAAGCAAGTACATCCGAACCTTTCGGCAAAAGCGACTACATGTTAATTACATTATTAGTATTGGTAGCTGCTGCAACACCATATTTCATCGAAAAGTGGATACTCTAAATTCAATGAGGTCAATGGCAAGGCAAGAAATAAATATGCACGAAATAATAAGATCTACCCAAGCAATTAGCGAATTAAAAGAGGACAAATCCATGGCCCTGTTCAGCATCCTCATCGACGTTTAAAAGTAAGTTTTTGAACATTTTAATCATTAATAGTGAAATTGTAAAATTTATATAAAAAAAACTGCCACTATCGAAGTATTTAAAGAATTTTATGACAATTTGGAAAACTTGTTGGTTTACTGAAGAAAGACAACCAGAAAAGATGTACATAAGAAACAAAATATATTTAGCTCATATAAAACGAAGTTTGAAGTACATACTTCCTAATGCTTCTTACGACCGAGTTAAGCTTTGTTAGCATCTATAGAATTATAGAAGAATGGATAACCAAATCCCTAGCGATTACCTCCGAAGCAACGTCTATAAAAATCTATAAAAATCCAGAAATTGCCACAAAAACAAATTACGCAACTAGGACAACCGACGCTTAAAATGACATCAGATCCTGAAAAATTTATCACTTACGCAAGCAAGGTTAAAGCCAACTACCAGCATTTTTGAACGCGCTAACATTGATAAAATTAAACATAAAGGGATATTATGAAACGATAGCAGCAACATATGTAAGATCGGAAGTATCATATAACGCATGAGACATATTAGAGGAGCTTGCAGAAGAATCCTCTGCAAAGGATTACGCAGTCAAATCTATCATTGGAAACTGGCGACAACCCGGAAACAAAAATTAATTATGAAAGCAGGAACTTTTAAAACAACACGCGAATCACTTAGTAAATATGTCACTATAAATACTGACACATCTACGGTATTGTATAGTAATCAGAATCAAGGACAAGACCGGAGAATAAACTACAATTATATAAATAGTGGACAACTTCAAGAAAATTTTGCAAAACAGCGCAATAGTCAGAATTATCAACGACCAAACATTAAAATTGTTATTTTCAAAACCAACAACAATTACTACTGCTGAAGAAAAATCAAATTATTACAACTTTATCACGAATCCCCAATTATTAGAGGACATTTTGGAAGCAAAAGAATCTTGAAAAAACTTCGTGAAACATACAGATGGAAAAACATGGCAAAAGATGTAGCTAACTACATATCAACATGCGAGAAATGTCAACAAAGTTTAACTACATGATAAAGAACCAATATTAATTACAGATACAGCTCAAAAATCGTTTGAGATTATTAAAATAGACACCTTAGAAATAATAGTCCTAAAACAGAATATACAATTATATTCGAATGGATGTCTTGGCCAAAACAAAAGTAGGTATTGAAATATACTTAAAACTAGTTTGACTGCTATTAAATTAAAAGCGTAATCTTCAATTAGAAATTGTAAGGTTTACGTATGACAAAATTAAAAACTAAAATTAGAAACCAAAATGGAAAACACCCTTTAACATATGGAAAACATATTGCTTATTGCGCAAAACATCTGCATATTTGAACATATTGGCACTTTAAACTTAATCAGTTTTAAAAAATGGTGTAATTTTAAGTTGAATATTGGATAGTGTTGTTGTAGAACTACTTACCAAGACGTTAATCGTCATCAAGCACACAATTGATAACATAAAAATGTACAAATGAAAAATGTTTCAGAAAATTTTCTTAAATGGCCATCACTAAATACTTGTATATTTTATGTTATAATTCTGACTCTTGACGATTAACCAAATCTTGTAGTGTTCCAAAAGTTCCAGCATAAACTTACATTTTTAAATACAACACTATCTTTTCTTTAAGGTTTGAAAAGACCTCATCAAGAGCTTTTAAACTAAACACAGTTAATGACATAAAAATAACATATTAAAAAAATACATATTAAATTATTTAAGTAACTTTATATCAGAGCGTTAAAGTATATGTCATTTTTACTGATAATTAGCTATATCTTCTAAAACATCCTGTACAATATATTGATATGCTGTATGTTTTAAAGCTCTTGATGAGATCTTTTCAAACCTTAAAAGAAAATATGGTATGTTACGTTTTAAAAAATGTATGCTGCCACGACTCTTTGGAAAATATTTTCAAATATGCACTCAATAACTGTAATAAACGTAGAAAAATTTTAAAATTTAAATCTTTTGTCGCTAAGTTATCCGATCTTCTCAAGTTTGCGCCACCCTGTGTATGTACAGATGATAGGATGTCCAAAATTTTGGTTACGTGAAAGTATCGTTCCACATACATAACTTACGTATTCCCTAAACATTCGATTATTTTCTAGAATTTTATTCTATAACTATAAAGCGTAGACATGTATTTGTTGAAGTTCAGTTAGGAAGTTATTATTGAACATAAGTTGATAAATTACTATAGTTTTGTGGGTCTTTATACGAATTTTAGTCTGCCCGTATTTAAAATAAATAATCTCTTAAGAGTGTAATTCGATTCTGGCTGTTTATTAATCTCGCGGTTGAGAATGCTAAAGTAACAATGATAATATTCCTCACAATATTATCACGTTCAACGAATGTTGCGTTTCTACATTGATCCACTGAAAAGTATTTTATCTCATGATTAATGCAAATTGTTCAAACATTATTGAGCCAATATTAGGTAATTTTCTATTGATTCAAAATCGTAAAAAATTGTTTAAACATGTATTATAAATTAGAAACTGCTATTATTTAAAAAATACAAAAAATACTTTTAAGATACTCTAACAATAAAATTTAAAACGCTCTTCTCTAATATCTCTAAACCTCAATTTTCAGCAAAAGAAGACTCGTAGTATATTTTTTAGAATTTTTACTTGATTATAATCGTAACAATTAAATTAAAAGTAATTAGTTCTTTATAGAAGATAATAGTAATAATATGAACTGCTAAACAATGAAGAAGCGCTGCCTAAATTTCCGGATAACAGGAAGTGTGTTGATTACTCCATCTGAACTAAAGAGGTCTAAATTTATAATTAAAATATTTACCAAACATATCAAAGTTAAATATACTTTATTTCTCATATGATAAATAGACTAAATTATTAAAGATTACTAATAATCATAAAAATTAAAACTTGGATAACTAAAGGGTTAATTAATTCAATTAGAAGAAGAGATATGTTACATAGCATCGTTAAAAAAATCCTCAAAATCTTGTTCAAATTAAATTCTATAAAATTATAGGAACATTTTAACTACTTTAATTAGACTAGCAAAAAAAATATACTTCTGATAAACTTAAGGAAGCTAAAGGTGACTCAAAAAATATGGAATACAATTAAACTTGTTACAAATGAAAATTCCAATAGCGGTATAAAGAGATTGAACATATCAAGGATATGCTAGTATGAATATAACAGATAAGATACTTATTGCAATCTATTTTAATGACCACTTTATTAAAGTGTCTGATGTTATTAGGGCTAAAATTAAAAAATCTACAGACTTAGTTAAGTAATGTTACTAAAATAGATTCTAAAATTTTCTAAATCCAATTACCAGTAATGAAATTTTGAACTTAATTAGTAAATTAAAAATAACAGCTTTAAAAAAAAAATATTAGGGATTTTGTACTTAAAGAACATATCTCTAAACCTTGGCGTACATTTTTAACTTATCTTTAACTTCTGGTATTTATTCAACTGATTTTAAGGAAAGTGTTGTTTTCCGCTTTATAAAAGTGGTGATAGAAATGATCTTAATAACTATAGACAATATCTCCTACAATGTCCACCAAAATTTTGAAAAAATACATTAAGGGAAGATTTTCTCTTTTATAAACAAATTTAATATTCTCAATTCAAATCAGTATGGATTTCAAACAGATTTGAGTACAGATCATGCTATTTTCGATGTGGTAAACTATATTTCATCAAATTTAGGTAAAAGTGTTTATATTAGATTTTTTGGATATAAAAGTTTAAATTCAGTTGACATAGATTTTTACTAAAAAAAGAATTAGATTATATAGGAGTCGTGATGACTAACTTTGAAATTAATTGAATAACATCTCTCAAGGCAAAGCAAAAAACAAAAATTGGAGATACTTCAAGTGATATAGGATCTATGTATCAGGTGTCACAGATACTGTAGTTGGATCAA
>JALBCR010003090.1:0-75000 GCA_030710515.1 Abscondita cerata
ACTCCAGACCAACAAGATAACGGAAGAACAATGGGTTAAAACCATCTCAAACTCCGACTACAGAGACGGGAAAGTTCTGGAACTAATTTAATGTATAAACTGGACGCAAACACGTACTTCTAACCACCTTATGGACCAACAAGGAAACTACATCACCTCTCCCGAAGACAAACACTACTATTCGCACAACGTCTGCAATCGGTATTGCAACCTCCGGCAACATCCCAACTTTTTAATGACGATCACAAACTTCGAATTGAACGAAATTTGGAAAACTTCATCTACATTCGCCGACTAGACCTCCAGACACCAACAATTTTCTCTTGAACCTGTTACACCCCAACAAATCGACGACATTCTTAAACAGGCCGAAATACAGCCCCCGGACAAGACGGAATTAACCGACTAATATTAAGAAAACTCCCACCCAACGCACTAGAACTATTGACCAACATCTTCAATTTATGCCTCATTAAATCATACTTTCCAAACCCTGGAAGATGTCCGATACTATCATAATACCAAACCAGACAAAGACCACACTTTGACATCATACCGACCGATTTCTCTCCTATCGTGCATGGGCAAGTGTTTCGAACGAGTGCTCGGCAACGCGCCTGGAGAGAATTCGTCGAAACCAACAACATACTCCCCCCGACTGCCAGTTCGGATTCAGAGCAAACAGATGCACACAAGACCCTCTACTAAAACTACATACAGAGACCTCAAAGCACTGAATCTCGGAAAATGTCACTAGCCATTTTTCTCGATATTTAACAAGCCTTTGACAAGGTATGGCATGACGGGTTAATACACAAACTACACACTATAGGACTTCAGTTCCACTTCTGCAAACTTATAGCCTCATACCTATCAGACCGCACCACAACAGTTAAAATCAATAACATACGTTCCGCACCCATCTACACGAAAGTGGAGTATCCTCAAGGCTCCGTTCTAGCTCCACTGTTATATAATATACACTACGACATACCTACACCTGTACACGAGGATGTCACTGTGACTGTTCAGACGACACAGCCATTGGGCTACTAGTCGGACCATAGAAGAGGCGGCCTCCTTACACACCACATAAACCAACTCTCTCCAACTGATTAAACAGATGGAGAATTAAACCAAACCCCAACAAAACTCAGGGCCATACTATTCAAACACCCCCACCACGAAAACCAAACACACACTTTAATATCACTTCTGGGACGAGAACATCCAACCACAGAACGAAATCACTTATCTCGGAGTCAAATTCAAACAACATACACAACTTCAAAAAGACACAAAGTACACTATGGAAAGCTGAAACCGTGCGAACCTATTAAGAGCTCTCAGAGGCAGAATAAAAAGGCTGCCACCAAGCAGACCGGTAATAGATTACAGAGCACCACTTTACTCAACACTACAACGTCCACAACTCAAGCCAATCTTATCCTGCGACCGCCGCATACTAAGAAAATTACATAAACTCCACCACAGACACCAAAACGACCTCACATATGCACACGCAAACATTACACCAATCACAGAAAGATTAAAAACTCTATAAAACAAATACACAACACGTAGGATATCTGGAGCAACACAAGTCACAAAAAACATATTTCTAATACCATACAACAACCCCAACAAACGAGGAGAAAGAACACTGAAAGAAAACCAAAACGAAAACTAAAATATCCGCCAGCTGTACTAACACAACAATTACAAGCATGCTCGAAGAATTCGAAATATACTACTAAACACAACACCATATATTCTCAGATAAACACGTACTTACCAGCCATACCACAACATACTGCATATGTTTTCAGTTTTGGTTACAGGATTCAACTCTATTAGAACGACCATAAAGCAGGAAGGCTACACCACGAAACAACAAATAGGAGACCAGAACAACACCACCACGACAGGCCAACCCAGCTGCAATTCAACTATTCGAAGATCTAACAAGCTACTCACACACAATCACCCTTACATTAAGAGGCATATCTTAGTTGAGGTTAGCCGCCTGGCCCACTAAAACAAACGTTCAAACGATCACTAGCAAATACAGACTGCCGTGAGACTGCTCTTGCCCGGCAATTGGCTGGCACGCCGCAGGTACCAAGGCCGTGACGAAATACACGAGTTCGAAATAAATTGACATAATTTTTAACGTCGTCTTGGTCGTCAAGAAACAAAACAGTTCTTTTCAGAACCACGAATTTAATCGATAAGAAGAAAAAATTATTCTTCAAATGGTATTTGAAAAGGGAAAAAATGTTTTTCTATTATTGACGTTTTAGTAAAATTTTATCATAATCAAAGTAGGTGTTTTGTAACTCTAAGTAAAAAATTTTTTGCCATTTTTCAAGTTTATTTTTCACAATCGTTTTTGTAATGGTCACGTAACTCCATTTATAATTTGTGATGAATATTAAGGATTTTTATTATTAGATTAATTTGGGACACCCCTGTTTTTTAGTTGACTTTTGTAATTTATATGTATTATCAGATATAGCATTTTTAAAATCGTTTAATAAAGGCATGATATCTACTTTTTCTATTCCACGAATCTCAGAGAGAGTACTCGAGCCACCGGGTAGGTGATCTCGAAGAAATAACAATTTGTATTTGTTTTTAAAAACAAAACGCGCGAGTAGAACGTGGGTAGGATTAAATAAAAAACTTGACTTTGTCGAAATGCGCTAGACGCATTAAGTCGTTAAGGAAGGATTAAACGATTTACGATGAAGACGGATGTATTATTTGAAAACGGTGACGTCACAGTCGACCAAAAATATAAACAATATTAAAGTAAACTCTTTAAACGAATATTATCACTTAATCTAACCTAAACGGCATGCGCTGGTCGGTCGTTTATTAAACGATAAGCTTTTTTTGATAAGAATTTGCCAACACCGCGAAAAACGGCGGCCGACGACGTTCCTTATACGAGATAAAATTAAAAATTTCCATTAATCTATGACCCGTTTTCAAAAACATCACCCTGTATAAAAGTATAAAAATAGAATAAAAAGTCGCCCTAAAAATTCTTTTACTAATCATTAAAGATTCGAACGATTTCGTGGTTCTTGAAAGAACCGTTTTTATATTTAGATAGATAATAATTAATAATGAAAAAATACTGCCATAATTAATATTACTCCTTCAAGAATATTAATATACAATAATGCAGTAGGCATTACTTCTTCCAAAGTATGTCTAATTTTAATTTGATTCAAACATACTTATTTTTAATATAAAAAATATATTTTCAAAATAAAACTGAAAATGGTAAAACGTATGGAAAGTTACAAACAACGACTACGCAACTCTAACTACATGAATTAATTTTGGACTTTGCATCTAATGCATTTGTAAATACCTAAATTTCATTACAGATAATTGTTAGTTATTATTGAACTATTGACGTAATAGTGTGCATTATGGAAATTCTAAAAGTTCGTACACTATCTGAAGAATTGCGAACAAAAGCACTAGATGAATTAAACGAAGTTTCTGCAAACATTATTGCGGATGTAAAATACATCAGAGAATGGTTAAAAAAGCAGCAACACATTCTTGTAGATCCAGGTAAGTGATATAGATTCGCGTATTAAAACCTTAATTTATTACTTTTAGACGACCAATTTATTCTAACATTTTTGCGAGGTTGTAAATTTAACTATGAAAAAACTAAAGCAAAAATTGATGCTTTTTACTCAACGAAAACTCTTATTCCCGAATATTTTAGAAACAGAAATCCCTTAGTACAAGAAATGCAATCTGTTTTAAAATCTGGGTAGGTTTACAAAATTTTTTTTTTTAAATTAATTTTTTGTCAGTATGTTCTGGATTCCATTACCAAAATTTTCGGATCCGTTAGCACCCCGATTATTATATCAATGTGGAAAAACACAACAATACGATATGGTAGCAACAATGAGAGTAATTTTAATAGTAATGGACATTCTTCTCCACGAAGATGACTCTTTTATAGTAAATGGCTATTCCGTAATTCAGTACATTGACGGATTTAATACAAAAGATTTATCCCAAATATCTTTAAGAATGCTTAAAAACTCGTACAACTCTATTATTAATAGGTACCCAGTGCGTTTAAAAAGTTTCACTTTATGAATCTTCCTCCAAGCGCTTACACTATCTACAATATACTAAAGCCATTTATTTTCACAAAAAATACAATCAAGGGTATGTTTTTATATTTGATGGCTAAATTCTTGAATGCAGTTTTCAGGTTAGTTTTCACAATACCAAAGATTTTAAAGAACTTCACGAGATTTATCCAAAACAAGAATTACCTACAGAACTAGGAGGAAATGCCTACAGTGTTGGTGTAATTTTAGGTATAAGTTTGACGCAGCACAACCTAATTGCAATAAATTTATCTTACTTTAAAGACGAATGGAAAACTAAATTGAAAACAGCGCAAATTGGCTAATTGAAAACGAAAATCGACGGTCAGACGAGACCATGAGAATTGGAAAAACTAATTATGATGTAGAGCGTTTTGGGGTTGATGGTTCGTTTAAAAGTTAGAAATTGATTAAACAATATTGATTGGTGTTTATTTGTGCGGTGTCAAAAGTAAATTAATTTATTATAAAATTTATTTTTTCTAAAATATTATTTAAAAATGAAAGTATGATTATTTAAATATATTTTTTCTTTGGTGAGGGAACATAAATAAATATCCAATGCAAAAAAAAGAACCGGTGATAAATACAACTTTAGGAACAGCACCTTCGTAAACGTATTTGACCCTAACATTTTTAATAAAACGCACCAGGAATATGTGCAGCTTGACAAACAGCACCTTCATAGACCGTAAAACGCATCAGTGGGATCTGCATTATTTGATTGACGTGAATCTGATTTTTACAGTAATCAAAAGGATATGGCTTTTGAACAAACGTTAAAGTTCTACATTTTCATTAAATTTGATTTTCTTATCTGTACGTATTGTTACGCCACTTGAGTTTCTAGAATAAATTAGAATAATCACTCACGTTTCTAGAACTCCGCTCAAGAATATTTCATTATATCCTAGATTATTATCTTTCATATATAAAAGCGTCATAATAAATTTAGGAATCAGTTCGGAAGCTATTATTCGTCATGCTAAGTTGAAATAAATAAAACGTGTGTAATAGTTGATGTGTATTTATACTAATTAAAGCAACTGTATGTGTAAAATAAATACTAACTCGATTCGCTGTGTTTATTAATCTTGCGCGATAACAAAACAAACAAAGAGATAAGAATCGTCACAGAATTTTTGTTGAAAAGTGTCGCGTTTAAGATGAAAGTCATGCACAGTGATGGGTCCCATTTCTTAAGACGCTTAACAGAAATCTGAAGGGTCGATTCTCAATATTTTGCTTGACTTTGTAGATATCGAAACAAGCGGTTGATATTATAATTTAGTGTACTATTTGCGTTAGTATTAGCAGTATTCAAATTAATAAAGTGACTATTTAATTTATTAACGTCTTGCAAATGTGAAGGTATTTTAGTCGGTTTCATAGTACTATATATGTATATATCCATTCTTTGAAGGTTTTTCTAAATGGTTTTACGGCAATTATTATTTTGGATCATGTAGTTCAATTGTGTCAAATATCCCAATGTTGGGGTAATTTAGTTTTTCGGAATTCTTTAGTTCTTATCTCTTAATTTCATTATGAGTTTGACTTTATCTGTAATCAAAGGTCTAGAGTGTTTTCGAAATGTACGAACAGGAGCATGAGAATCTAATAAAGATGGTAACAATCTAGATAGTACCTCAACCTTGTCATGGACGCCATAAATATACATAAATAAACGAGAACCTCTATCAACGCAAGCTATATTATTTTCGGTAATATTAATGTAGTTATCAATGTTGTCACGTAACCAAGTTTTAGAGACAGCCAAAACATTAAACTTACCCCCAGTCAAAAAATAACTTAATTCCGTTATTTTTACCAATAATTGATCTGATATAAAAATATGTTAATGTGCAACCATTCGAACTCATTACAACCAGAATGACTTTATAATTATATAAACATCGGATAGTCACAAATGTTTAAAAAACGAGATAAATGTTTATACAGTTGAAAGAGAAAAATACACCAATAATAAGAAATGAGTAACTTATACAAATGTCAAGTAATTGTTATAATATATATGAAATTAATTAATTATTATTAATAAAACGCAATAACTGATTAAAATTAAACAGTAATTATAGTATCTATTTCACTACAGGTTAATATAAAAAACATACCTACATATAGTGTAACAAACCACTAAACTAAATATAATAAAATAAACATTACTCAGTGTTATTTTATTTAAATATTTAAGTATGTGACACTATTAAATTGTTAATTTGTTAAATTTTCACTTTTCCTGGCAACTTAATATTTTTAATATCTGCCTCTTTTGTCATGAAATGTGTATATGAGTTAAAGAATAATCTTAACAATTCTCAATATAAAGCAAAATGTTGAGAATCGGCCCTATTTATCAACTTGTTGAAAGTTTGTGTTTAAAGCTCTGATTTGAGTAAAGTATCATAAATAATGCGATTGATCATACGGGGGTATGACTGTACAGACTCAAATCTAAATCTTAAATGCGACGCACTGTATTTTAATATTTATAAACAAAATAAATATTAACATAAGGCTACGGTTACAGTGCAAGCGCTTTCGCGCGAATTGTCCTTCGCGCGAAGTTTCGCGAATTCGCGCGAAAAATCAGTGGTTTCTGGTATTCCTAGATTCGCGCGAATTAAAAGCAATTTTATCATTTAAATTAAAGCACGGGGTACGAGCACCAGTGTAAAAACATTAAGAGATGGATACTGACGAAGAATTTTATCTAGCTGAAAATTCGGTATTGATGCTATCTGCGTTTACTAAAAGAAAGAGAAGGTTCTGGATTAACGAAATATACGCAAATCGTCATTTAAGTGAATATTATCAGATTTTCGAAGAGTTAAAAGGCAGCCGTTACAGTTCTATGGATATCATCGAATGACTTACGATACGTACTCTTATATATTAAATGCAATAGAGGAAGAAATAACGAAACAGTGTAACTTTAGGGAATGTATTTCTCCATCAGAAAAACTAACAATAACGTTAAGGTAAGTATAGTAAAACTTATTCTACATTTAAACCTTGAAATTTGAAACAAATGTTGCAATACTATAATTTGGGTCTTCCGTTTGGGGAGTGTTAGTGTCGAAAACAGGATCATTATTCGTCGATAGATTGGAATGCTGGGATACGGACGTGAGAGAAAGATGAGGGTGAAGAAAGTTCATACGAAGGTGAGGGTGTACATTGAGGAGTATACAAAACGTGACCTGTGGAAGGCCTATTTAGAAAATTCATATGATGTGATGGTCGAGTTGAGTAGGACGTGATCTCGTTAAGAAGAACTTGTTGCAGCTGTAACTGTAAAAGAAGCTTTCTTTCTGGTTTCACAGTTTGGAAATGGGGTAGTAAACTCATTAAGAAATGGTAATCATAATCTGTATTTACGTCTGTTTGCACTTTCCTTTGCTTAAAAATTTTAGCTTTTCTTCTTCCAATTGTAGCAATCTGCTCTGGATATCACTTGCTCGTTTTGCAGGTCGGGATTGCTGTTTTGCTCGAAGGTTCCTGCTGTTCGGTTTGTGGCAATGGATTTCGCTCTGCAACAGCTCGTTTGGAGGGTTGGTAGTACTCGTAGATGGTAAAACCTCTACTACGTCATCTGGATGGTCATTGTCGGGATTTTGTGTTTCAGGAGAGTCTGCTTCGTCATAATATTCATCGTTTGTTGGCAATGAGTTTTCCTTAGACAGTGGAATATTTCCGGAACTTTCCCTTGGGGTCATTTGATCTGCCAAAAATACAAGGTCTCGAAGTAAGGCCATGTAGAACCACTTTTCCTCCTCCTGCCGCACCTGATTTGTGTTTAACAGCTTTCTGATATTCCCGCCGAAATGTATCTCGTAGTCCTTTCCACTTTGTCTTTGCCGCTTCACCTAAAAGTGCAGAAAATAGATATAGGATTTGCATATGTATCTAAATATCTCTGTTGGTATTATAGAGAATAATATGTAGATAGTAATACGTAGAATATACATATATTATTTTAATTTGTTACAGATTTCTCTCAACTGGACTTGCATTTCGTTCCCTAGCCTACTCATTCAGAATGTCACACAGTACGATAAGAAAAGTCGTATATGAAACTTGTTCAGCTATTTGGAAAAATTACACTCACAGCACTTGCCTCGGCCTACAAAGGAATCGTTATTAAGAAGTGCTATGACATTTTATGATAAGTGGAATTTTCCAAACTGTGCTGGTTGCATTGATGGAAAGCATATTCGTATTAAATGTCCTAAAAAATCGGGTACTATGTTCTATAATTATAAACAATACTTTTCCATAGTGCTACAGGCTGTAGCTGATGCAAATTATAAATTGCTATGTATTGATGTGGGTGGATATGGAAAGCAAAGCGATGGTGGAACTTTCGCGTCTTCAACTTTATACCAGCAGTTAGAAAATGGATCTTTACTACCAGAAGAAAAAAAACTTCCTAATTCGGAAGTAGTGCTTCCACACGTTTTACTAGGTGATGATGCTTACCCTTTGAAATCATATTTAATGAAACCATATTCTAAACGAAATCTTTCACGCGAAGAAGAAATATTTAATTACAGACTATCACGGTGTCGCAGAACAGTAGAATGCTCATTTGGAATAATGGCAGCTAAGTGGAGACTACTTAATAAACCTATAGAATGTTATCCTGATAAGGTTGATTTAATAGTAAAATGTATTTGCTTATTGCATAACATTATTATAGACAGGGAAGGTACCTACCAGTCCGATATGTTACAATCTGAGCTATTCAATTCACAAAGTAACCAAAATCTCAAAAAAACTCGTGTAAATAATAGATCTACTAATATGGCGTACGATGTACGAGAAACTTTTAAAGTGTACTTTAATAGCGAAATAGGTGCAATACCGCAACAGTATATAAACACGTAGATTGTATTGTACCTACTTATATCTTAAACTGTCTCTAGGCTATAATAAAATAAAATATAAAAATCTATACTTACTGGTAATATTTAATTCTACTGCCACTTCTTCCCATAATTTTCGTGACTTATCACGGTTATGGTACCCTTTACATTTCTGGTCCCACAACACCCTTCTATCAAACACCAGAAATATAAGTTTTTCACTATCCATTTTATCAACGCCTATAGAACCTTGATTGAATTAAATTTTAGGTCGCTATTCGCGCGAAAAAACAAATCAGTTTGAACGCTTAGCGACAACCTCTGATTAGCGCGACTAATTCGCTTAAACTGTAACCACCTGCATTTGTTTATGTGGATTTATTAGTTCGCGCGAATTCGCGAAACTTCGCGCGAAGGACAATTCGCGCGAAAGCGCTTGCACTGTAACCGTAGCCTAAAAAGGAAGACCATCTCACCAAACTGTATTTTAACTTATTGAAATACAAACGCACTTGAATAAATTTTGGAGTTGCCAACGTTTGCCCATTATCAATAGATTTAAAAATTAATTTAAAACAAGAATTAAACGAAAGTTAAAATATAAAAATAGAATCTCTTCAATTTTTCTAATATTGCGTAAATACTATTTGTAGATCTACTCCATTTGAACTCATTGATCTCCTACTAAAAAATGTTGGTGTATCAACGCTTATTGGTTTTGTTGTTTTGACGGTTTACAGCTCGTTGTTAGTTAGTTAGTTAGGAACGAGTTTTACAATAATTTTAATAAAAGTTGTTCTTTATTAATTTTTTTTGTGTTAAAAATTCCCCTACAAATTATCCGGAAATTCATTAAGACGAAACTCAGAAACCAACAAAGCAGACCGCTAAAATCAGTTTTAGGATCAGGGTTGGTTGATAAGCTGATTACCTGACTTTTGGGTTTACCATGAATTTCCGTTTATTTCAACTTGACTTCATGAAACCTCTTGTAATAGTGGGTAAAAACATTTTGACACAGTCTAATCCCGAAAGACTTTTTTTCAATGCAAACAAATTTTAAATAGCCAAAATCTTGAGACATTTATTTCTTCAAAAAACTACATTTTTTCTTTTTAAAAATTTTCAGTCAGTTCAGCGGAAATTTTTCAGCTAAGTGCAAATTACTTGTAGTTCGTAAACTGTGTGTTTTATAAAAAAAATGATAAATTTTGTACTAAATTGTAGAAAAATTCAACTTTTGAGAAATTTAAGAAAAATTTTGGAATATCTGTCAAGGACAATAAAAACGCAAAAAAATCTCGTTTACATATTTCAATAATGCTTCCAATTTGTAAATCAAGGGGTTAATCATTTCGAGAATTCATCCATACACATGTAGGAACATTGAATTTCGATTAAGTTATAATACTCAAGGATCATGTCATTTGAGTGCGAGAAATAATTGGGTAAACAAAATTATTTCCGAGTGGGACATCTTTTCAGCCTGTCGGCATTTCAGTATTATCTCTGGTTTTAACGGAAATGAAGTCACGTCAAACTTTTTAAATAACAAGCCACAGTTTTTGTGCAAAATCGGAAAACGACAAAAAATGCTTTCAAAAACTCCATATGTTGATTTCGCAGATAATTATCATTTAAAAAAACAAAAGATATTGCAGTAACAATTTAATAATGCAATTGAAAAAATTATAACAAATGCTCGAAATTAGCTCCTCCAACTTCCATGCAGTGGTACAAATTTTCTTCAAGTCGTCGTCTTACAGTCTTCTGCAGAACTTTGATGAAAGTAATTAATAGTCATGCTAGCGGTATCAATGTAATTTTATTTCCTAATTTCCTAATAATTTGCTCACCCATATACTTTTATTTTTAATAATCTGTATAAATTGACGAATTAATTGAATTCAATTGACATTGTTTGATTTTTAGAAATGTTGAATTTAACCGAATTATTTGAATTATAATTATAATTTAAAGCACATCTGAAGTTCAGCAATATTTGGTATTCTCTGTCCTGATATCTGTTTTTCCATTATTTTGTTTGTTATTTCTTTAACCTTATATTTTTTTCGTCGTTGTCGTGACTGGCGCTTGAGCCGGTCGATTATATGTCGTCATGCAATTAGTGTGCTGTTATATTTTATGTTCTTATTTACTTTCTATAAAGTTTACACACTTAATCAATATTATTAGATATAAATACTAAGGTAGGTAAGGGTTTGCAAGTTTAGGTTTCAGTGGTTTCCTAAACCATGAAGCAAATGCTTTGTTAAGACTAAAAATGGACAATTGCACACGGTTTCGTCACCATACTATACAGGTTTATTCTGGAGCACCATACGTAATATCAAAAGACCAATGGTCTTTAATTATACTTACATCACAATGCATTAATGAAAGTGTAGCATACGAATAAATAAATAAATGAGTCTGAATTGAATAAAATATATGAGTTATTCACTTATAAGATCTCTAGACCAATGATTTGTTTCCAAAAATATTTCGAAAAAATATTTCCTCCTAATATTTCGAATTGCAAATTATTTTGCAGAGATATTCAGTAAGAAAAATTTATATCAGTATGATTTGACATCCTAAAAACCAAACCAAACAAAAAGTTCAAGAATTATTGATTTAGTTAAACAAAGACGGATTCGATTTTGACAAACATTAGGAATATCCTACACCGAGAATTTATAATGGTTTATTCCAAGACCAAGTTAAAAAAATGTGTCGCCGGCAAATGAAGTAATTAATGAAAATAATAGCAAATTAACTTTTGAATTCGCTTAATTTTTCTCATAGTACTTAGCCAAACGATTTTAATTTAAAAAAAATCATATAAAAGAATTTTTTTGCGATTAACATAATTGATGACTTTCAGTTTTCAATGAGTGAGTATCAATTACCGATATTAAAACTTTATTTAAAACCTTATCTAAACATAACAAATGTTGAGGCAGATTAGAGGATGTTTCAATGTGGAGGCATGAAAGATTTGATTTTGAACCCAGGTTTGTAAATACATATGTAACATTTTGCTATAGAAGATTGTTAAAAAAATTAAGTACCTATTGTAAGTCATAATACACTTACAAATATTGATAGCACAATCCAACTTCGCTCATATTTGTTAAATATATGAATGAATCATTCATATTGGTCCACGACAAAAATTTTTTTAGTGTTGGATGAATCTAAAATATGAATAAATGCGATATAATCCGTACTCTGATTAGATAAGCTAGAGATAGTTGTAGCACTTCATGTACGTGACTAGTCAGTCAGTATGTAAAGTATAACTTGACGAACTATCTGGCAAATTAGGAAATATGTCTATTCGTGTGTTACCTAAAAACTTGCAAAAATTAGCCGAAACCGAATTAAACGAAGTGCCTGGTAGGGTTCATGAAGACGTCTTGAAAATTCGTGAATGGTTGAAGTACCAACCTCACTTGAAAGTTAGATTAGGTGAGATATATTTAAACTAATCTTTGAAAAAATGACCATATTGATTTTATTTTCTAGACGACCAATGGTTGTTGAGTTTTCTGCGAGGTTCCAAATTTAGTTTGGAAAAAACGAAACAAAAAATAGAATGTTATTACACGTATAGAAATTTAGTTCCTGAGTTTCTTCAAAACAGAGATCCTTTGTTACCCGAAATTCAACAAATTTTTAAATCAAGGGTAAGAATAATTTTTTGTTATGCCTTAATATAATATTTTCCATAATCTTGTGAGTCATTTATTTATAGTAGGACATCAATTTTTACATCATAATTATTAATTAAATAAATCATTAGACTACGCAAAATTGTAACCTGGAGTTAATTAAAATAATACAAGCAAAAAAAACTGAAGTAAAAAAAAATGATTATAGTGTGTTGAAACGTAACCTCCAAAGTTTCTTGCCTCATTAAGAAAAAAAAAAGAAAGATCCGTTCAAGCAAGAATTTGAAAAATTAAATAAAAAATATTTTTATTGGAACAGAAGTCTATTCTATAAAGATTCGTGAGTGTAACTTAAGAACCTCACCAAATACAACAACCTCACCAAAATTTCTCCATAGACGTCTCCCCATTCACGAGAAGAATATTTCCAGAATTATTTTGTAAATTCTAAGAATCGAGGCTTCCACGGTAGGTATTATTGAAACAAAGATGTCTTCGGTGGATTGGACCGTTGCGGGTAACCGTAGTTGCCAACGTTTCTCCACCTACAGGCTTGTACAGGGGCCTTTCAGAAACTTAAAACGAACAAAAAAAAGTTCAAGGTGAACAACTGAAAGTCAGGTAATCAACTTGTGACTAAGCCAGATTCTAGACTAAAAGAAGTCTGAGTAATTAAGAGGCTTGAGTCACAAGTTGACTACCTGACTTTCAGTTGTCTACCTTTGGAACTTTCTTTTGTTTGTTTCATGTCTCGCCCTGATGAAGAGCCTCTTACGATAGATGGCGAAACGTTGGCAACCACGGTCACGTTTCTTTCTTTATCAATGGGTCCGTCCCGGAAGACGTTTTTGTTTCAACAATATTTGTAACCATTTTTATATTTTTTTAATTTATAGTGTTATATCAAACTTTCTTATTTTTATAGAAAGTGACAAAACTCGTAGTTAAAACATGACTATGATAATGATGTTACGTGACGTTGAGTTTTTAGTACTTTTTAGATAAATAATTAAAATATCGGAAAAATATATTGTAGAGTTTGAGCAGTTGCACTGGAACATATATTTTGATAAAATTGTTTCATTTTCTTTTTTTTTTCTTGATTACTTTGAATGTTTAAGTTACAAGTAATTATTGGTAAAAATTCCAATTTAATCCTATATAAATTCGCATTCAGAAATGAAGATAGCGATAGGGTGTGATCACTTTATGTAATAAATAGATGACCGTAAACATCTTATACCTATTTCTAAATTTGGGGAAACTGGTATCACATGGTTTCTTCATATTGATTTATACTAACACAAGTGACGACATAACTATCTTCATAAATAGTAGTATAACTTATTATACAAGGTGTTTTTTTACTATTATATAGTGTAACTTTTAATCTGTCTCTTTAAAGTCCGACACATTTAGTAATTCGACAACGCTATCTATGTACGAAATGATCAACAATAATGTTAACTAGGTATACCGTATAATAAAATATTTGATTTTAGTAGTCTGAGTATTTCTAGAATGATCTTTATCTTACAACTTCAGTTGCATTAAGATAACATTATCAACGTGGTACTTTTAATCTAGTTTTAATCTATTTGAATATTTATTTCTAAACCTCTATAATTATTACCAAGTATCTGTCGCTTTATTAAACTATTGTAAGTTCACTTAAAAAAAACAAACATTCGTGTTTTATTCCTCGCAAAGAGAGGAGAAACAGACACGATTGCTTGCCCCTTCCTTGAGACGCGAGCTCCTCTAGCATTTGGGAGTTACTTCAGCCGGAAAGGGGTGCACCGGGAGTGCCTGAAAGATGGAGAAAATTAAGGAGTCGATAAGAAACAGAAAAAGTTACAGGCCCGGCATTTACCTGCTTATAAGTGATAACTTATAATTGCTGTGAGAAAACCTCTGAAAAACTCACGGCAGACCGGCCAACTCTTGTGGAGATCGAAACCAAGTCTCCCCAATGGCAAGTGTTCGTGGTAGGGGATTTTATCACTAGGTCACAAACTTGGGTCAGTTCACTTTTAAGATTATTTGCAACTAAATTAATTATGTTTTAAGTAAGGACACACAAAAAACTCAGTTCAGTGGTCCTTTCAACTGGAAATAGTTAACGAAAGACGGAGCTAAGAGCTTAATAACCAATTACTACGTGTCTACTGACTTACTAAAGATTTGTGTTTTAAAACATAATCATAATTTTTATTAGCTCTTTTCTGAAAAACTTTAATATTGGTAATTGCTTTGTTTCTATTTTTAAAAATAATTTTTATTTTTGGTAGGTGCTACTGGATACCTTTTCCAAAGGACAAGTCCATCGACATTCCACGTGTTCTTTATTTATCTTGTGATTCAATAGATTTGAAAGATGTACATATTGCCAACGTAATGAAAGTGAACTTTATGGTATTAGATATACTAATGCACGAAGACGATGACTTTATAATCTCTGGCCATCAATTATTTATTAACCTAAATGGAACGAACATGAATCAAGTGATGCAAATTACTCCGGGATTTGTAAAAAAATGTGTCGTATGTCTTCGGGATGCGTATCCATTAAGATCTAAACAAACACATTTAATAAACGTACCAAATACAATTCAGACCATAGTTAAACCGTTTTTTTCTGGAAAGCTTTTGCGAAGGGTAATAATTGCTTAAATACACTTTATAATAATAACACGTTATGCTTCAGATAAAAATTCATGATTCCACTTCCTTATTTGAAGAACTTCACAAGGAATTGCCCAAATCTATTTTACCAACAGAGTTTAATGGAGACGCTGGTACTTTACAAGACTTAAAAAGGCATTTTAAAGTTTGTCATGTTTATTAAGTACTTAAATAACTATTGCAGATGAGTGGAAGAGAAAAATTGAAAGCTATAGAAACTGGTTTTTGAATGATCAGACGTACTGTTCAATTGAGTCCAAAAGAATTGGTAAACCAAAAACTGTGAGTGAAGTGTTTGGAATTGAAGGATCATTTAGAAAATTAGAATTTGATTGACATTTTCATGTTTTTGTTTCTTATCTCTACATTGTTATTGATTGCATAAACAAATTAGTTACAACTAATGTTTAAATTATACCCTAAAATCAATTAAAGTAACTTATATTTTACTTTCGAATATATTGTTATTTGTTTGTTTTAACCATGAAAATGTGATGTTTGATATAATTTATGCCAAAAAAAAAAAAGAATATTTTATGTATCAACTATAAAGACATTTCTCATTTTATTAGACTTATAAAAACAATAAAAATCACTCTTTTACATTAATTATTAGTTTACCTATCAAATATTGTATATCACATAATTAAGTATAATAAATACTAAAACTATTACAGCACGTACAACTATAATACTACTAGTAATCTAAAGACTTTCTTTATTAAACTTAATAAACTCAAATATAATTAAATCGTTAAAAATCTTCAAATAGTTTTAGTTCTTCTTCGTCCAAAGTTCTTGATGATTTCAATCTACTTCTGGATATTCATCGAAGTTGCTTGTGTCTCTTCTTTACATCACTTTAGGAACAATTGAGGCTACCAATAAATTTTGTGTTATTTTCATTTAAAAAAAAAAAATTGTATATTACCTCTAATTTTCTCAGACTACGTCAAAACCAATCGACTCCTTTAAACCATCGGTGTCTTTAATATCTTCGGCGCCACTCTAAAATTACTTTTGTAAATCTCTAATACTAAGCGTGTTTAAATAACATACCTTCATATTTCCTAGCCTCTTCGTTCGATCAGGAACTAATAATTTCTTTATTAAATCTTTTGGCAATTGGATCCATGTGTTTAACCCAATCAATTTTTCCGCTAAGAATTTTTTCGTAAATTCCAAAGGGATTGTCATCGTAGAAAGGAGGATAACCAGCAAGCATTTCGTAGATGAGAATACCTAGAAATTAAACGAGATTTAAGTGTAGCATTTTTAATAACTACATTCACAATTTTTTGCACATTTAAAGAGTTCTATAATGGTGTCGATGACCCAGTCAAGTCGTCGAACGTGATGTCTGTATGTAAGTACGTGTATACCTACACTTTCACAGTTTTTACTAAATCTAATTAAAATTTCTTACCAAGTGCCCACCAATCGACTGCTTTATTATGTCCTTTGCTTTGAATGATTTCTGGTGCCAAATATTCAGGTGTGCCGCAAAGCGTCCACGTTCTGTCCGTCAATTTTTTTGCAAAACCAAAATCTGTTATTTTTAAGTGCCCATTTTTATCTAATAGTAAATTTTCCGGTTTTTAAATCTCTATACACAATATTTTGAATGCAAATAATCTAAGGCTGGATAATTTCTGTACTGTAAAAATTTCCTCGTCAGGAACTAAATCTTCCAGCATTGCGTAAGTATGAAAACAGTTCGCCGCCGCATACATATTCAAACAGCATGTATATACTTGAATTATCTTTTGAACACGATAACCTGAAACAAATTGCATCCTTAATGTGTAGTTCAAAGAAGATATGATGAGTAGTGCACATGAAGTTTATTTTAAAGACTAACATTTTAATTTCTTCATAAAACTTTTCGGTTGCCAAGAAAATATGTAAATTAACAATTATATTTCTTATTGATATTTAAAAAAATGTTATTCACAGGTAGAATACATTAGTCAACAATAATGAGTAAACTAATTTCTAAAAAAAAAAAATAAATAAATAACAAGTATAATTTAGTGGATTTGTTAATTTTTTTAAAGTCTTAATCATGGCCAATTTTACTGTTAACGACACCAATGTGTATCAATTCTAATCTACTTAAAATAGATTTAAGTAATTTCTTTTCCAAACCTGTTAAATTAATTTTTCGCTCATTTATTCAGTTCTGAGTTAAAATGTTAAAGTTACAAATCGTTTGTATTTAACTATTAATTTAATAAATCTCGTAATAGTTCAGGAAAATGTCACTTGAGTGGGAATTAATCGCACAAACAGAAAAAAATCACGTAAGCTTGTTTGTAGGGGGTCCTTGCTGAATATAAATTTGAGTTTTCGATATCTCGCCCCCCGAAACACCCCACACAATCGCGAAAAGGGTTAAATTCCTTAGATCGGTTATAAATCGCGATGTCGAGCTCGTACAATCGAGCCGAAGAGATCGTTTTGGGGCGATTTTGCGTGCTACAAATTTAGTCCTTCTCAACTAAACTCGAAGAATCGATATTTTTCGAGATATATGCTCAAAAGTGGCTTTAGTGATTAGTTTCAATTGACGAAAATCCACGACTCCAGGAGTTTCCAGAAGACACCCACTCTTTCTCAGTTTTGACGTGCGACTTCTTTAGTCCTATCCCGAAAATTAATTGGACCGACATTTTAGAGTTATGGCGTCGCGAAGGGGAATTTTTTTGAAGTTTTCTTCTCTCGGGCCATTTCCGCACAAAAAAACACGGAATGCCACGCTTGCCGCACTCAACCGCGAATTGCTCAGATCGATACTTTTCGAGTTAAAGCGTCGCAAAGAGAAAAATTTTTGAACATTGTCTTCGCGGCCATTTCGTTGTAGTGTAAAAGGAAGTAGATGCATATTTGTGAATTGATTGCACACAACTTATTAAGAAACGATTATTCAGGTTATTATTAAATTAAACCAGTTATCAATCAAACAACGTGTAACTCACAAAAAAGGAAACAAAAGAATAATTGTGGAGGCAGCTGGAACGGGCAATAATGAAGCAAGTACATCCGAACCTTTCGGCAAAAGCGACTACATGTTACTACATTATTAGTATTGGTAGCTGCTGCAACACTATATTTCATCGAAAAGTGGCTACTCTAAATTCAATGAGGTCAATGGCAAGGCAAGAAATAAATATGCACGAAATAATAAGATCTACCCAAAGCTAATTAGCGAATTAAAAGAGGACAAAATCCATGGCCCTGTTCAGCATCCTCATCGACGTTTAAAAGTAAGTTTTTTGTTCATTTTAATCATTAATAGTGAAATTGTAAAATTTATATAAAAAAACTGCCACTATCGAAGTATTTAAAGAATTTTATGACAATTTGGAAAAACTTGTTGATTTACTGAAGAAAGACAACCAGAAAAGATGTACAAATAAGAAACAAAATATATTTAGCTCATATAAAACGAAGTTTGAAGTACATACTTCCTAATGCTTCTTACGACCGAGTTAAGCTTTGTTAGCATCTATAGAATTATAGAGAAGAATGGATAACAAATCCCAACGGTAATCTCCGAAGCAACGTCTATAAAAATCTATAAAAAATCCAGAAATTGCCACAAAAACAAATTACGCAACTAGGACAATCGACGCTTAAAATGACATCAGATCCTGAAAAATTTATCACTTACGCAAGCAAGGTTAAAGCCAACTACCAGCATTTTTGAACGCGCTAACATTGATAAAATTAAACATAAAGGGATATGAAACGATAGCAGCAACATATGTAAGATCGAAGTATCATATAACGCATGAGACATATTAGAGGAGCTTGCAGAAGAACTCGCAAGCGATTACGCAGTCAAATCTATCATTGGAAACTGCGACAACCCGGAAACAAAATTAATTATGAAAGCAGGAACTTTTAAAACAACACGCGAATCACTTAGTAAATATGTCACTATAAATACTGAACATCTACGGTATTGTATAGTAATCAGAATCAAGGACAAGACCGGAGAATAAACTACAATTATATAAATAGTGGACAACTTCAAGAAAATTTTGCAAACAGCGCAATAGTCAGAATTATCAACGACCAAACATTAAAATTGTTATTTTCAAAAAACCAACAACAAATTACTACTGCTGAAGAAAAATCAAAAATTATTACAACTTTATCACGAATCCCCCAATTATTAGAGGACATTTTGGAAGCAAAGAATCTTGAAAAAACTTCGTGAAACATACAGATGGAAAAACATGGGCAAAAGATGTAGCTAACTACATATCAACATGCGAGAAATGTCAACAAAGTTTAACTACATGATAAAGAACCAATATTAATTACAGATACAGCTCAAAAAATCGTTTGAGATTATTAAAATAGACACCTTAGAAATAATAATCCAAAACAGAATATACAGTTATATTCGAATGATGTCTTGGCCAAAACAAAAGTAGGTATTGAAATATACTTAAAACTAGTTTTGACTGCTATTAAATTAAAGCGTAATCTTCAGTTAGAAATTGTAAGGTTTACGTGAACAAAATTAAAAACTAAAATTAGAAACCAAAATGGAAAACACCCTTTAACATATGGAAAAAACATATTGCTTGTTAACGCAAAACATCTGCATATTTGAACTATATTGGCACTTTAAACTTAATCAGTTTTAAAAAATGGTGTAATTTTTAAGTTGAATATTGATAATTGTTGTTGTAGAATTACTACCAAGACGTTAATCGTCATCAAGCACGCAATTGATAACATAAAAATGTACAAATGAAAAAATGTTTCAGAAAATTTTCTTAAATGGCCATCACTAAATACTTGTATATTTTTATGTTATCAATTGCCTGACTTGCTTGATGACGATTAACCGTCTTAGTTAGGTTGAGGGTGTTCCAAAAAGTTCCAGCATAAACTTACATTTTTTTAAATACAACACTATATTTTCTTTAAGGTTTGAAAAGACCTCATCAAGAGCTTTAAACTAAACACAGTTAATGACATAAAAATAACATATTAAAAAAATACATATTAAATTATTTAAAGTAACTTTATATCAGAGCGTTAAAGTATATGTCATTTTTACTGATAATTAGCTATATCTTCTAAAACATCCTGTACAATATATTGATATGCTGTATGTTTTTAAAGCTCTTGATGAGATCTTTTCAAACCTTAAAGAAAATATGGTATGTTACGTTTAAAAAATGTATGCTGCCACGACTCTTTGGAAAATATTTTCAAATATGCACTCAATAACTGTAATAAACGTGAAAAATTTTAAAAGTTATATCTTTTTTATTAACTAAGTTATCCTCCGATGTCAGAAGTTTGCGCCACCCTGTGTATGTACAAATGATAGGATGTCCAAAATTTTAGGTTACGTAGAAAACATCGTTCCACACATACATAACTTACGTATTCCTAAACATTCGATTATTTTCTAGAATTTTATTCTATAACTATAAAAGCGTAGACATGTATTTGTTGAAGTTCAGTTGGAAGTTATTATTGAACATAAGTTGATATAAATTACTATAGTTTTGTGGGTCTTTATACGAATTTTTAGTCACCGTACGTATTTAAAATAAATAATCTCTTAAGAGTGTAATTCGATTCTGGCTGTTTATTAATCTCGCGGTTGAGAATGCGCAAAAGTAACAATGATAATATTCCTCACAATATTATCACTACGTTCAACGAATGTTGCGTTTCTACATTGATCCAACGAAAAAGTATTTTATCTCATGATTAATGCAAAGTTGACAAACATTATTGAGCCAATATTGGGGTAATTTTCTATTTGCTAGTTCAAAATCGTAAAAAAATTGTTAAAAAAAAACATGTATTGTAAATTAGAAACTGCTATTATTTAAAAAATACAAAAAAATACTTTTTAAGATACTCTAACAATAAAATTTAAAACGCTCTTCTCTAATATCTCTAAACCTCAATTTTCAGCAAAGAAGACTCGTAGTATATTTTTTAGAATTTTTACTTGATTATAATCGTAACAATTAAATTAAAAAGTAATTAGTTCTTTATAGAAGATAATAGTAATAATATTGAACTGCTAAACAATGAAGAAGCGCTGCCTAAATTTCCCGGATAACAGGAAGTGTGTTGATTACTCCATCTGAACTAAAGAGGTCTAAATTTATAATTAAAATATTTACCAAACATATCAAAGTTAAATATACTTTATTTCTCATATAGATAAATAGACTAAATTATTAAAGATTACTAATAATCATAAAAAAATTAAAACTTGGATAACTAAAGGGTTAATTAATTCAATTAGAAGAAGAGATATGTTACATAGCATCGTTAAAAAAAAATCCTCAAAATCTTGTTCAAATTAAATTCTATAAAAATTATAGGAACATTTTAACTACTTTAATTAGACTAGCAAAAACTTATACTTTTCTGATAAACTTAAGGAAGCTAAAGGTGACTCAAAAAAATATGGAATACAATTAAACTTGTTACAAATGAAAATTCCAATAGCGGTTATAAAGAGATTGAACATATCAAGGATAATACTCGTATGAATATAACAGATAAGATACTTATTGCAATCTATTTTAATGACCACTTTATTAAAGTGTCTGATGTTATTAGGGCTAAAATTAAAAAAATCTACAGACTTAGTTAGTAATGTTACTAAAATAGATTCTTAAATTTTTCTAAATCCAATTACCAGTAATGAAATTTTGAACTTAATTAGTAAATTAAAAAATAACAGCTTTAAAAAAAAATATTAGGGATTTTGTACTTAAAGAACATATCTCTAAACCTTTGGCGTACATTTTAACTTATCTTTAACTTCTGGTATTTATTCAACTGATTTTAAGGAAAGTGTTGTTTTTCCGCTTTATAAAAGTGGTGATAGAAATGATCTTAATAACTATAGACCAATATCTCTTACAATGTCCCTTTCCAAAATTTTTGAAAAATACATTAAGGGAAGATTTTTATCTTTATAAACAAATTTAATATTCTCAATTCAAATCAGTATGGATTTCAAACAGATTTGAGTACAGATCATGCTATTTTCGATGTGGTAAACTATATTTCATCAAATTTAGGTAAAGGTAATTTTGTAATTGGAATTTTTTTGGATATAAAAAAAGCGTTTGATTCAGTTGAGCATAAGATTTTACTAAAAAAATTAGATTATATGGGAATTCGTGGTATTGCTTTGAAATTAATTGAATCGTATCTCTCAAGTAGAAAGCAAAAAACAAAAATTGGAGATACTTCAAGTGATATAGGATCTGTAACATCAGGTGTCCCACAAGGTACTGTAGTTGGATCTATTTTTAGTTTTGCTGATGATACTGTGCTTTTGTTCAAAGAAGAAAATTTTAGAAAACTAGTAGAGTTAGCCACCGATGGTTTTTGTAAAATAAATAACTGGCTTAGTATGAACTATTTGGTTTTAAATATAGAAAAAACAAATGTTATTCATTTTTCAAATGATATTCGTTCTTGTGAAAAGAGCCGGAAAGTTATATCTCATGAGAGAAGATGCGAACGTAGTTTTACATGTTCTTGTTTTTGTTTTGAATTCAAAGATTCTTGTAAATATTTGGGTAATATAAAATTATTTTATAAATTTAAAATATTAACGAAAATTTTGCAACTTACAACATTAAAAAATGTTTATCACTCACTTGCAGAATCAATTTTAACTTATGGTATATTAGGGTGGGGTAGTTGTACTCCGTCTGTTTTAAATAAATTAAACGTTACACATAATACGGTTCCAAAAATTTTAATTAATAAACCTTATAGATATAATACCAAACTCTTACTTTCTGAATATTCGGTAATGTCGGTTCGCAAATTATTTTTATTCATTTATTTAAATTAAATAAACCTCATTATTATTTTTACCATAATTGTCCTACCCGTCTTGCTAGTTCAACTAATATTACGGTTTAAATCTTTACAATTTTTCTTCAATTGGTATATTTAAAAAAACATATCGGTTTAAAAATTCAAAATAGCGAAGATTTGTGATTCATATATGGTAGTATGTACTTGTTAAATGATTAGGTTAATCTATATTTTCGTTTAGTTTTGTTCTTGAACACTAGCAAATGCTTAGTCAAGAGCAAACAATTATTTTCTATTATATTTGATTATTATTATATATTTGATGTATTTTAAGTTTAAGTTTGGATTATGATTATTATTAATTCCTCGATGAACTCCTCTATGGTTATTAGTAATGGTTAGTTTCCATGCAGTGGACCTTCTCGTAGGAGAATGTAACGGGGTTAAAAATGAAACTAGTATTTCATTATTGCCGACGTTTCGACCAGTGAAGGCTGGTCTTTCTCAAGGCTCTTTAATCGAAAAAGAAAACAAGAATTTGTAGTTAATTGGTTCACATTCGGTAAAAAGATTAAGGTAATATTATAAACAAACAATGTCCAAGTAAAATACACATTTCATGTTGTTTCATTGTTATATTAAGTAAGATCAATGGTGAGATGTTTTCTTTCTCAAAGTATCCAATCGTTTTCTCACCTTTAATGACCATCAGATATTGAGAAGAAAGTTTAGGTGTTGAGGGTTGCATTTGTAACGTTCGTATAAACTTAATACGGGCAAGGAATACTTAAAAAAACTGTATTGTAGAATTCTAATAGACAAAGAAGTTATATCGGTCATATTAATAATGTGCGTAGAGGGATGGGCGAGTTTTATAAAATGACCAAAAAATCTGTGAGTGAAGTTTCTGTATAGTTTATTTTTCTGTGGTTAAATTCTCTAACAAACATAACCTCATTTTTTTTAATTTCGACGTTGTAATGAGATTCCACAGAATTCTATTTACTCAAAATACTATATGAAATCGATTTAAGTTGAATGTGTTAGAGCTCCATGCAAGGTGGACGTGATGTACAAATGTAAACAAAAGTCGCTAGGAGTATTGTTAACACATTACACAACGTGTATGTATAAAATGCGCCATACGATGATAGCAAGCCGTGAGTTAATTGTCATTTACAATAGTGGTCGTAGATCAAGTTATTATGAAAATCATTTACACTTATTATTATTATTATTATTATTATTATTATTATTATTATTAATAATAAGTAATTAGGTAAAATAAGAAATTAACTATCACTTATTATCACTTATAATACCTTGATTGTTTCCAGAATTTTTTTGAGTGATTGTCGAAAACGTTCTTGACAAATACGAGAAATAATTTCCTGATTCATTTCAAAAAGAACCTTTAATAAAATTGAAGTAAAGAGCAACATTTATTAAATTCATTTATTATTTTGGGGTTAGTAATTTTCAAAAATTTTTGTGTTGCTATGGTAATTGTATTAAATACTAAATTTCTATAGGTTCTTCGTTTTTCATATTTATAATGTTTTAGATTTAAAGTTTGTTATACTGGAGAAACAAAAAAATTTATTAAATTATAACAAATACAGCAGCAATAAATTATTGTTTTCATTCGTTTAGTGAAAATAATTTTATAAATAATTGGAGTCGTAAATTTAAATTATTATATTAAATACAATGATTATTCTCACCATAATAAAACGAATTAAAATTCAACGGGGAGTGATTGAAATGTAAATTACGTAAAAGCAATACTATTTGGTAAAAGTAACATACATTTTTTTTTTAAATGTTTTTCAATTTATACCAATTTAGAATTTAAATAAAACACTCGCGTACAATTATTTTTAGACACCGTCGTGCGTATTTGATTTATTTTTATTTAAAAAGACGCAATATTTCAACGGTTTTATATATAAAAAAAAGCGTTTAGAAAAGCGTAGTAATCCAATTGTTTATTATAATTACCACTCGTAAGCAAAATAAATGACACTTTCAAATTGCAGGCGTGGTAAACGAACTCAAAATTAAAAAAAAATTCACACTAAATTATAATACAAATAATCATTATACAAAAAAAGAAAATTATAATTTACATAAATTCTAGTTAAATATTTTATCTAATTATTCTTTAAATTCTAATAAACCTGTTTATATTATGCAAATAACTTTGCAAATTATCCATTATTATTAATGGCACGTAAGAAGAAACTGAAACAAGATTTGCACCTGATGTAAATTCATCCATCATAACCAACGCAAAAGTATTTAAAAATTTGAGCTTTTTTCAATGTCCTTGTAGTTTACCTGAAATCTTTGCAAAAATAGCGTATTTTTAATGCCCGCTTCTCGAATAGTCTCATAGTTTTTGTATTGATATCTTTAAAACTGAAGCAGCTTCTGAATAACGCTTAGTTTTATTATTATTTTGATAATCTTCAACAATCTGTAATAAGTTTCATTCTTCAACCTTCACCAACCGGTTCAACAACATATTTATATCATTCAAGTTTTAACACTACTTTCTTAAAGTACCTTTCTTGGAGCGTAACGTACACAACAACGCCACAAAATAGAAAAAAAAAATTAAATAAACCATGACATCAAAAAGAAAGCTGTATTTGGGCGAGGACGAATTTGATTAACTGTGACACCTGCATCAACGAGTTTCACTCAAGTTCTTGTAATTTACACCATAAATCAACAACTTAGCAATAATTGCTATGTAATAATAACCACAACACGCGCTTAATGTTGACTCCTCTTGTGCCAAAACTAATTTTTTTTAGAAATTGTTACACACATCCATCCACCTGTTCCAATACTTTTGTAGTTTTCTTGTTAAATCATGGTATGACGTTAATACGTCGGGAAAAACAACTATCTACGTTTTTCCAATAATATAAAAATTGTTTACTTTCACACGTGAATTATATGTAATCGTAATTGAAAATTACATGAAATTAGATAATTGATAAACGCATTTCTCTTTGAAAATTGGAACGGAGAAATTGCATCGTTATACAATTATAATGCAAGGTAATTTTCTTAATCGTTTTTTATGAAAAGATCATCAACAATATAATTGACCATAATGCGTTTGCGATTCATTTATTGCACAAGTTATATAAAACATGAAAAAAACCTACGTTCTGCTTGATTAACGGCAATAAAATAATATCCTCAATTGAAGACTATTTATCATTTGGTTTTCCGGTTTTGTAAAATAAATCAATAAGAAACATTCGTTTTTTATACCATAATTAATGTACATATGGCCGTTAATTGAAAATTAAGACCAAAGTAAATCGATGAACGTGTTTATGGAAATTATAAACTCTTTAACCCATAAGGTAAGCATGTTTACTTAATTTCAATTCAAGCTTAAATTTTATTTGTAGTAAAAATAATTTGTTTTAGTAACACATGCAATTAAACTCAATTTTAAAAAATGAAAGTTCAGCAAGAAAATGTGTGGAAATCGATTATTAAAAAGTACTTGAACACGCACAAAGCAACAAGAGAAGCAAATCTTAAGGAAAAGAAAGTGACTGAATTGTAATTTTGTGGCGAAAAATGTTTAACATTAGTGTTTCGTTTATTTGAAGAAACCATTAAGGCAGTTATCGCATTAAACAGGTATGATTGTTACTAATTTATTTAACAGAAATGTTAATTACAATCTGACTTTTAGTTTTAAGCTATGATACATGCCATAAAGCACTAAAGAAGAAATTACATTTACATTCTTATAAAGTCTCTATAATGAAAGAATTACTTCCACTAGATTATGGACTTCGTATACAATATTGGGTAAATATACAGCAAAGGGGACCCACCTCCGATAGCCTTCTAAATAGGTGGGTTGGACGCGGCTTCCGATGCGGAACAACTTTTCCCTCTGACATAATTGGGGGTCACGTCGGTAAAAAAAGATATTCATCATTAAAGATGTGTTGCTGTATATTTACCCCGATCGCACCTTCCTAACCAACACCGTTTACCTCAAACCACATGCAAACATGTAATGTTTTTAAGAAGAAAATTGTAATAACTGGTAACCTACACCAACACCGTTCACCCCGTTCATACAGCAAAGGGGACCCACCTCCGATGACCTTAAATTTCACATATATTGTCAAGGGGACACCCTCCCGAGTAACTTGCAAGTAATTTTACTCGGGGGTCATTGTTTCTTAAAAGTTATTAACAAATGAAGGTGGTGATAACAGCCGTACAATGGAATCTCAATTGTACCACACCGTGTACATTCGAGACGTCTTCTATTATGAGAACACTTACTCTATCTCCAACACTTGTTTAGAGACGTTTACAGGTTATTGCTGTTATTCTTACTTCATTTATATTCTACGTTTAGAGAGCGTAGTAGACCTTAACTAATACATTAACTTTATTCGTTAATAACTTTTTTAACAAACAATGACCCCGAGTAAAATTACTTGCAAGTTGCTCGGGAGGGTGTCCTTGACAATATATGTGAAATTTAAGGTCATCGGAGGTGGGTCCCCTTTGCTGTATGAACGGGAGTGAATTGTGTTGGTTGGTAGGTTACAGTTATTACAATTTTCTTCTTAAAAATTACATGTTTGCATGTGGTTTGAGGTAAACGGTGTTGGTTGGGAGGTGCGATCGGGGTAAATATACAGCAACACATCTTTAATGGTGAATATCTTTTTTCCGACGAAACTCCCACAATTTCGAGGGAAAAAAGTTTTCCTCTACAAAAGGCGCCACCAACACACCCATTTTAAAAACCAACGGAGGTGGGTCCCCTTTCTTTTATTTCCCCCCCCATTTTTTTTTTTTTATTTATCACTCCCCCAACGGCCACCTTTTAGATATAGTCCGTTCAGTCTCATCTGGCGGTTATAGGATTATAGTGTAGGACGTTCGTTTTTGTGTTCATTGTTATAAATCACGCCCTTAAAATACTTTCCATTCTATGCTATAGAAAAGAGAAACAAAGATAGTTATACACTGTCTCAGAGGTAGTGCGTGCTATTCTTGACAGTGTATTCAAACTTGATTTTTAATAACTAGGTAATAGAGTCCAATTTTGAATGACCGACGAATTGTCTACATCTTACAAATAATCCAGAAGTTCTCAAAATTCTACTCGATTTTTACTCCACATCATAGTATACGATGGGAAGTTATGCGACGATTTCTAAACCGAAAATTTTAACCCCTCTTTTTTTCACTTTTTCCGACGAAGTAGAGTTAGTATGTTACAAAGAAGCAAAAAAATTTTGTTTTTATGCCGACCGGCCGTCCGCACGTATGTAAACAAGATTCCGGCTAAACCACAAGTCCGATTTTCATGAAACTTGGCATGTAGATGTTATTTATAAATGCCCAGATCTGATTAATTTTTGGGCCTAATCCATCCAGCCAAAAGGGTACATCACCTACATAGACTTTCTTATTTCTAAGGAGTAATTACTGAGATATTTGTTGTCACGTGACATTAATAGTTTTAATTATATAGTGAAAGTACTCTTTATTTTGAAATTCCATAACATTAATAGGTGTAATTATAATAATGTCATTCTAGTAATTAAGTATCGATTGCTGTGATTATTCTTGTTATTATTATTTATTGTTAATTGTTAGTTGTTGGTGTAACTTATACAAGTGCGGTTGATTTAATTCAAAATTTTGCAAGATGCCAAAGAAGTTGACAAAACAATGCCGTGAGTTAGTGCTAAACGTGTTTGACTATTTTTCTGAAGAAAAACAAAGCGGTGGTCCTCTACTATCTGTATTTGCAGTTCAGCAAAGAACAGCGGACTCGTTACAAATTTCACTCAGAACCGTACAAAGACTGTGCAATCTAAGAAATGAATGTGTTGATTTAGAACCAGTAAAAAGGAAGATAAATAAAATCCGTTCTATCGATCTACCAGATAGTAAAAACAAACTATTCGTGAGTTAATTTACGAAATGTACGTAAAAAAGAACACGTTTCCTTAGATTCTCTATTGGCTTTAATCAAGACGAAAAGTGTTTGTGAAATAAAAAGAACTAGTTTATCTTATTTACTAAAGCATATGGGTTTCCGATTTAAGAAAACAAACCATAGACTCGGTTTATGTGAACAAAGTCATGTTGTGTCCATGAGGAACGTCTTTTAAGAAAATATTTAAAATGTCAACTCCAAAAATTCAAAGCAGTTTGTTTTTGGATGAAACATGGGTGTTTAGTAAAGGAAATTCTAAACGTAGTTGGCAGGACGCAAGTTCGAAGAGTTTACAACAACCAGCCAAGACATCAAATGGTAAACGTTACGTAATTGTTCACGCGGGTAATATAAATGGATTTGTTGAGGGAAGCAGTTTAATTTTGGCACACAAAATAAATCCTACGATTACCACGATAACATGAATTCTGAGTTATTTGAAAAATGGTTTGAAGAATCTGTACTGTGGCGACTAGAAAAACCGTCTATCATTATTTTAGATAATGCAAGCTACCATTCTAGAAAAACTGACCAAAACCCTCGACTTCCTGGAATAAAAACCAGATTATTGATTGGTTGCTTAGTAAGAATATAGAATTTGAGTATTCTATGTTGAAAGCCGAATTACTTGAAATAGTTAAAAAAATGCAACCGAAGATGGTAATAAATACGTCATCGACAATTTAGCTTTGTTTTATGGTCACGAAGTCCTACGTTTGCCCCGTATCATTGCCACTTCAATCCAATTGAATTGGTATGGGGCATTTGTAAGGAATATTATGACAAATGTATTGGAGCTACATCTGGAAGAGAAGAACACGTTCTAAGTACTTGGAATGAGGCCCTGAATAAAATAACCGCTGATACCTGGAGAAGATGTATCCAACACACAGAAAGTATAATAAAAGACACTTTCGACCGCGAAAAATAATTGATGAAGTACGACCTCTGATTTTACGGTCAACGGTGAAGATAGTGAAGACGAAGACATTTTTGATAATTTAAGTGACTCGGATGAGGATGTATAATTTCTTTATTTATTATTATTTATATTCTATTTTAAAACAGCAATTACTGTCACACCGCATTGAAATATTGGAAAACGATCCAGTAATTTTATTGTATTACGTTTTAGAATTCGTTTTATATATAAATTTATTTCATATGTTTTTGTACGTTTCACATTTTTTAATTGGTTTGCTCACAAATCAAGTAAAATTGCTCTTTGTACTAATATTCCTAATATATATTATACTGTTTACAGTGCATTTTTTATTGCAGGCAGAAATATTTTACAATAATTAAAAATTATATCAAATCTTAACTTTTTTTGCATTTATAATTTAAAAAATACTTTTCTCTGTGTAAGGATATAATAATACTTAAATAAAAAATCGAGTAGAATTTTGAGAACTTCTGGATTATTTGTAAGATGTAGACAATTCGTCGGTCATTCAAAATTGGACTCTATTACCTAGTTATTAAAAATCAAGTTTGAATACACTGTCAAGAATAGCACGCACTACCTCTGAGACAGTGTATAACTATCTTTGTTTCTCTTTTCTATAGCATAGAATGGAAAGTATTTTAAGGGCGTGATTTATAACAATGAACACAAAAAACGAACGTCCTACACTATAATCCTATAACCGCCAGATGAGACTGAACGGACTTTATTACGTTCTTTAGTGATCAAGCATGGTTTTATCTTTCGGACTATGCAAATTTGCAAAATTATAGAATATGGTCTGCGGAAGCACCAGGTGAAATCATAGAAGTTCCATTACATTCTGTAAAAGTTGGTGTTTACATTGCAATATCCAGACGACGAATAATTGAACCTGTGTTTTTTGAAAATACTGTCACAGCTGATCGTTACAGAGAATTTTTGGAAATTGTCATAAATCAATTTGACGATGAGTAAATAAGAAGATGGTACTTTCAGCACGGCAGCTAGGACACTACAATATCTACAAGAGTGCTATAGAGATCGGATTATTAGTAGACGACTATGGCCCCCTTGAAAAATACTTTATACTCTGGAATTGAAGGATGCAATCACCGATGTTGTACATAACATAACTCCGCAGCAGTTACAAAATGTTTATGAGAATATGAATAGAAAAATTGATGCATGTGTAAATAATAACGGTGGTCATATTGAGCATGTCATAGTAAACATTTCCATTCTCAATTTGCCAAAGAATTCAAAAATGCAATAACATATTATAAAGGGAGACCACTTCTAAAAACATCACTAGATGTATACATAGTGAATCACCACCAACGGGTCGGAGATTTGTAGCGAAACAGTAAAAGTTTTACAAGTTTTGTCATTTTAGTAGCTTGCACGTTGATAAATTTTACATTTTAAAATTATTTTGAAAAATACTGTATGTTCCAAAAAAGTGTGGTGCATTAAAGTTATGTTTCTTTCTTAGGGGACACTATGTATATTATTGCCTTTTTTGATTGCCCGTAAAAAATAATACTTTTAGAAAAGTTCCCTATACCTTAATACAGAGTGTTCTGAGTTACGTCGACTTATCTTCAAATATGGAATATTAATAAAAATACAGTATCTTCTAATCCAACAAATCATAACAAATTTACGCTTACGTCTAAATAGTTGGATATTAGATAAATATATTCCACGATTAAATAAACTTCTCTTTACAGGATGTTCAGAATTTGCAGGTTAATTATTGCATCATTAATTCAATATATAATATGAGCCTTATTTAAAATAAAACCCCCTGTATTTTATTGATTCATAACGTAACAAAAATAACAAAAAACGCATACGTAATTTAATCAGTTAATAACATTTTAAGACATTACAGTCTGATAATCACATGAGTTACAAAAATTCATGTTTCGTTACATATAATATTTTTTCAAAAAATAAATTAAAAGAATTAAACCTATTTCAAATTCAAATTATAATCGTGTGTAACCGATGTTGTCATAGTTACCATTTTCAAAACAATTGTCAAAACAAACTCACAAGTGACGAAAAATTTAGTAACTAGTTAAGAAAAGTGGACTATTTTGACAGTTAGTTTGATTATGGAAAGCGTCATATCTGTCACGAAAAGTACAAAATATTTTTTTGATAATTTAGAAATCACTCAAATGAGTGTGGAAAGAATATTTAAGAAAAACCACTACCATCCGAATTACATTCAACTACACCAACATTTGATAGAAAACGATTATGATGAACGATTAAATTTTTGTTTATGTATTTTAGACAATTATTAGCAGACTGTAATGTCATAAAATAACATTAACTAATTACATTACGTATAATATGTACTTTTTGTTTTAAAATCTCTCGCTACCATTAATTTAAAAAAAGTAATTGCCCAAAAACTGTAAAACTTAGGCATAGGACACCCTTATACCATTCAAAAGAAGACGTTATGAATTATTAAAATACAGAGTGTTCCATTTAAAATAAGACTTATATTACATATTGAATGATCCAATAATTAACCTGCAAATTCTGCACACCCTGTAAAGAGATGTTTAATATTTAATCATGGAATACATTAATCTAATATCCAACTATTTAGACGTAAGAGTAAATCTGTTATGATTTGTTGATATTAAATTCTTGTTAATACTCCATATTTTAAGAAAAGTCGAGGTAACTCAGAACACTCTGTATTTAAGTATAGGGAATCCTTATAAAAGTATACTTTATTTTTTACAAGCAATCAAAAAACGCAATAAAATACAAAATGTCTCTCTTGAAACATACTGTATATTTCAAAATAATTTTAAAATATAAAACTTGTAAAACTGTTACCGTTTCGTTATAAATCTCTGTCCCGTTGGGAGTGATTCATTCTGTATATGTCTAATGGATAACCTTATATAAATGCCTTATACAACGTGCCCAAGACAAGGATGCCTTACTATGAGAATCTCTGAAACGGTAAGAGGTTAAATAGAACAAAAGTTGCGTATTTGAGGGGATGTATTTATGGTATTTGTAGAACTCGAATACCTCTGTCAATTTTTGAGATAAGTACACTCATGAAATTTAAAACTGGGACACCACAATTTCTGTAAACAAAAGTTTGCACATTGTGAAGCGGGCTTAAGGGTATCATTTACAATTCTAACAGCAGGTAGTCTCAGCAGGGGTTATCTTATAGAAAGACTGTAAAATGAATCATAAATAAATAATCACATATGTCCTCAAAAACGAAGTGGTTATTTTTCTGTGAATGTGTGGGATTGGGTTAGCGCGCGGGGTCCAGGAGTTTGTTGGGCTATTGATGGACGTCTTGATTCTGCTGCGTATTTAGATATTTTGGAAACTATTATGAAACCTTCAGTCGAAGTGTTTTATCCAGACGAAGATTATATTTTCCAACAAGTAAGTATTCTTATTTCACTATACTTTCTCCAAAAAATAGTTCGGGATCTGTTGAATTAACATTTTCATAATGTATTTTTGTTGTTAAAGGACAACGCCCCTATTCATACTTGTGCGCAATTGGATACGAGAAAATAACTTAGAGCTGGCCAGCAAAAAGCCCAGATTTTAACATTATCGAAAATGTTTGGGCTCGAATACTTGCTGTTATCCGAAGACAACAAGGGCCAAATTTTATACCAGTAAACCGTAATGCACTAATTGCAGCCATTGATACCGCATGGGAAACGATTAATATTAATTATATTGATACCTTGATAGCGTCAATGAGCAGACGCCTCCAAGAATGTATCAATAATAATGGAGGTCACACCCATTATTGATTTCTTATATTTATTTATATAGTAATACCTTTATTTAAAAAAAAAGTTTTCATTTAATTTTAAACTATAACTTGGTATCTTAATTATAATTATGTAATAAATTCTTGTCAAAAACTAAATATATACGTTGACAATAAGAATTGCCTTAGTTTTTATTTTCACTTTTTATATTAACTACAGAAAAAATGAAACGTCATAAAATATACATTTTGTAAGGACTAAATATTATGAATAGAGAGTTTAATGATTTTTTTAATAACTTACAATAATTAGTAGGTTAGATTTATTTAAAAATAAGTAATAATCAGTCAACCCAAATAACCATGTTTAGTTTTTGATTTAATTTAAAAGTTATTGCTTGTAGACGTTTTTAAATCAAAATTATTTCTAATTTTATTTTGTAAACATTTCCTAAACAAAATTTTGATTCGATAATTAATCGAGCTATGGTGTTTAATTAGCGATACCTTCAAATATATTCTTTAAAGAAAAAATTAAGTAAGCAACGTAAATTACCTATTTTCTAAAACGTGCTTAGTGTAATGATTCATTCTACAGTCCTTCTATAAGATAACCCCTGCTGAGACTACCTGCTGTTAGAATTGTAAATGATACCCTTGCCCGCTTCACAATGTGCAAACTTTTGTTTACAGAAATTGTGGTGTCCAAGTTTTAAATTTCACGAGTGTACCTAATTAAAAAAATTCAATTTCTAATTTTTTTGATATTTTTTTCAAATAAAGTCAGAAATAATTAAAAATAAATATCAAAATTTTCAATTAGCTTCAATTATCTCAAAAACTAAAAGAGAGTTCTGCAAAGACTATCAATACATCTTCTCAAATGCGCAACTGTGGTTCCACTTAACCGACATTCAAAATCTTACTGTTTCCGTGGTTTTTAATTCTTTTAATTCATAAATACAAGGACATTGTCTTTCGCGACGAAACCGAATAAACTTAATCTTCCTTTTGTTAACATTGTAAATATCACAATATTACCTACTTAAAAATATTTGCGAAAAAAAAATGTATTATAGTAAAAACAACAACAAATGAAAGTTCTAGTAAAAGGGACAATAAAACGAAAAATAATTAATTACATTATAAATGTGAAAGATGTATTCACATTAATTAGTCTAACGCCATTTTTAAACAATAAACATTTTATTTTCACAATCACTACATTTCAATTAATGAAATTATATAAACTCAAATATTATTGACATACTTTTGTTTGCATGCCTGTACGTAGGTATCGCATGGTATCTTTCATTTTAATTTTCATCAACTTCATCAATTTGAAATCTTGCACAACATATTGAAGACCCATAACAATACAATAATTGACAGTAAATATCTCTCTAGCCATAAATGTGTTATCTTCACAGTCACAATAGAAAACTATTTCCAATGTAAACAAGATATAAAGATATCCTATATTATTCTTCAGAATTAAGAGAGTTACTCGTAATGAAGTATAAAGTAGTTGCAAAAAGTTGATTTTGAGCAAATTTTACCACATCTTTCCTTTTCTTTAAATGTTTATGAACGAATTTGGAAAAAGATCTCATTGTTCTTGTTATTACAATAAAAAAATATAATAATTTTGGTTAAAATAATGTCATTTCTACTTCATTTAGTGAAATACAATTAAAAAAACAAAATCAAAGGCGCACGCAACCATAAAATTTTACGGCCAATTTAAATTTTACATTAAAATGATTTTATGTATCATTTATTGCATTTTTGTGCTTTACATTTTATACACAATATCGAAAACCGCATATTTTAAAATAATTTTTATTACAGCTTAAAGAAAAGTTTTGAAGAGCAAGACTTTTCGAGTTTTTGCTCGAAACCATGCCTGCTTTATCGAGGCTTCTTGAAATTAGGAAATTACATTCATAATATATAACATTAAAATTTCTAACAAATACCTAACACTCCCTAATTTCAAGAAGCCTTGAAAAAGCTCGGGACGTCGGCAAATTTAATTGCATCCTATTATGATGAAAAAAATTGAAAATGGAATAAATTGACAGTTTGAAGAGTACATGTTTCAATTTATTTCAGAAAAACTATCTTAGAAGTTCAGACTTACAGTCACAAAAGCAATCAAACTAAATTTTTAAATTAGAAATTGACGTGAATTTGGAATTAAAAATTAATTAATTACAAAAGAAAATAATTAAACTATTAAGTACTTATTTACTTTTTTTCAGTTTTCGTTTAGTATTTCTTTAACATAACAGCTCCAATTGCCGTTAACGTTTGAGTCTTATAAAATTAATTAAATATTATTGCACAAATTCGAAGAAAGGAAGTGAAAGTTAAATAATATTGAAATAATCGCATTGTTTATAAAACAATTAATTCTTGTATTTTTGTTTACTGTCTGTCGATTAAGAGTATTTATGAATACAAATTGTCCTCTTTTTCTAAACGAATATTTAGAAAGTCTCTTTTTGAAGTAATCTTGTAAGATAGATTACGTTACTTGGCATGTGCTCTCTCGTCTTTTATAGATGGCCTAATTTCCTCATCTACGAGTAATTAATTTCTAAGAAGACTTTTTTACGTACTTTACACCATTAAATAAAACTTTCAATATTTACACGCCTTTGCATTTTTATTTTTTGAAATTTTTATGTTAGGTACTACAATAACTTCCGCGTAAGAAATAATAAAATCAAATATTTGGAACAATCTGGATTTTCGAAAATTTATTGAGTAGTAATCATTTTCAATTTTATTACGATCGTACCGTAAGCAATAAAGAACTTATGAACAAAAGGTCTTTACCCTTTCCTTAAGATTTTAGGAAAAAATACACGTTACGATTAGAATTGGAGATAAAACCTTTGCATAAATTGCTCACGTTGAAATTTTAAACATCATAAAACTCAATGTACGAATAAATTTGTCATAATCTTTCAGACATCTCATCGTTCACGTACGCCTACAATTTTATACATCATAAGCTATAAAGTCAAATAAAATAAATTTTTTCTTTTATATCTCGGAGTCACTTATTTTTTGCGGTTTCCTAAGAAGATATTTTTTGAATAATGTATTAAAAATGCTATGATGTTTTAGTTGTCTCTGTATACATGTTTTTGTTTAGTTACTCATTACGAGGGCGTTAACGTCTCCTTAAAAAAATCTTTCTGAATATCAGTTTCATAAAAAATGCGAAAAGGTATTTTAAACAAAGGTCTTATGATTGCCGTAATTCAGACAAAAAACTTGTTTAAACAGAAATGAATTAAAAACAATTCATATTTAAAAGAAATATGCATGTTAATATTCTAAAATAAACATAAAATCACAATAAAATTACGCTGCTTCTATGTAAAAACATGATTTATTGCATGTTGATTAGTAATTATTAAAACATCTAATACCGATAAACATAATTTGGTTTTATCTTAAAATTCTAATTCGAGTGTTTGTTGATATAATGAAGGTTTCATAACAGTAGTGTTTACTTAATTCAGTTTGTTTTTTGCAGAATTTTAACCTTTTATTTGCATTGATTTAATGGAATGTTTAATAAATTACTATTTCATTGTCGCATATTTTATCTTCCACACATGCCCTATTTTTAGGAGATTGTTTTTTTTATACTTTTATTACTTGTAAAAAACATTACACGCGTTATACGCATACGTTACTTTTAAATTTCACGCGAATAACTGTCTGCATTCTAGAAGTTAAAAAATTAAATGTAAACATTTTTAAAAAATGGTGTAGTGAATATACTTAAATTATGTATCTACCAAAAAATTCATTAAAAAAAGTTATTCAGGCAGAAGTAGTATGTAAGTAATCTTTTCTAATTTGATTTTGACAAAAATAAAGACCCTACTAATATTATTGACGTCCTATTTCAAAATAGATTAAAAAATGTGCGAATTAATTGACGCCTACAAACACATCGTTAATTTCAAATCAATGTCAATTTATTTCATTCGGAGACTTGCCTCCGACGGATTTCAAAAGTACGCCTTGTTTATTTTTTCAAATTAAAAATGTTCATAATTTAATTTTATACAAGTTTTATTTCAGTAATTAAAGTTTTTGTAGGTAGTTTCCTAACAGGATGTTAGGCCTTCACTACGTAGCTTGCCGAAGAATTCTCATTCAAAGACATTCAAGTTGCTTCTTATCCGAAGTTTCGGTTGCTGGTATGTTGTTCTCCACTCCTAAAGATCTTGTTGAAAGGTCCCAAACTATGTTAAGTAATAACGTTGAAGGGCAAGAAAAACCAAACCTTCAATATGAAAATCTAAATGCGGCTATTAGCCGTAGGCAACTTGTTGGGCAACTACTTGGACAACCGATTGATGAACTAGTTTCCAGTATTTTAGACATAGGCAACTCAGTTCCGAAACTCACCAATTATTCAGATTTTTTAATCACATTCAAATATAACGTCAAGCAGTGCACACTCCTTCATCTTAGTGTTGTATTGAAAACGAGAACGAAAAGAATCAGAAATTTCGGAAATGCCCCCGGCACTATTGAGACACAAACAGCAACTGCAAATTTTTTCGTTGATCAACGGATCGCTCACTGCAAATTTGGTATTTAAAAAATTGTAATTTCTATTTATTTATTTATTCGTATGGTACATTTCATTATTGCATTACTTTATGTTCTTATTTACCTTGTATAATGTTTCACACTTAATTAATATTATTAAATATCAGCACCTCAGAGGTAAAGTGTTAAGTGTTAAGGGTTAAGTCACCAAATCTTAATTTAAATGAATTAATGAATGAATGAATGAAAGTTTTATTGTATTTAGGAACAGTAGTCCTTTTACAATAGGTTGAATGGATAAATCAAAATTAAATTAATTAACATAAATTCTATGTCAAAAGTATGGGCATTGTATTATACTAAATTAAACTAATTGAAAATTGCAGATGGTAAAGATCTTCTGTTTCTTGCTTGTTGCAGATCGTGCGTTGATAGAATATACTTTATGTTGTTATAAAAGAAGGTGATGTGTTTTTTCTTGCTAAACGCAATTGTGCAATTACTCTGATTTCATTGTATTGCAATTTAATGTTTAGGTAGTCTTCTGTGGCGAAGTTTGTTTTTAGGTGTTTGTATATTGTGCTCTATTTCGAAATGCTGTTGTTACACAGATCTTGATTTTGTAAACTCGTCTTGAAGGTATCGATAATTTGGTTAATGTTATAAGTATCTGCGTTTTGTTGTGTCCATTTAAATCTCATGTTTATTAAAAATGTTTTTATTTGCATGACCCAGTTGTAATCTATTTTATTGTGGATTGTGTGTAGAGCCATTAATCTGTTATACAACTGTTTGGGCAGGCGGTCGTTTTCCATCTTTAGTAGTTTCATTCCCCAAGTTAAGGCTCGTTTCCAGATTTCAACCGCGATATGATTTGTGCCGGTTTCTAATCTGACCATGTGGTTAGGAGTCGATCTTGGTAAGTGGAGAATGCTTTTTAGGAAATGAAGTTGGCATCTTTCTACACGTTCGGATTGTTGTAGTGCCCAAATTTCTGATGCGTACAGTGCAGTTGCGTTTATAATGGAGTTTAGTAAATGGTTTTTTTCTTTTCAAGTTTGTGATTTCCCATTTTGTAGTAGTGTTTTAACTGTGTGTGAGAATATTATTGATTTTTGAAGCTGTCTTCTGCGGCTAGCTTAAATTTTCCCGATGACAAAAATTTTATTCCGAGATAACAAAAGTTGTTCACTACTTCTACTTTTTCTTTTTTATATTTAAAGTTACAGTGTGGCCTGCGTCCTTTATGTAGCACGAGAATTTTTGTTTTATTTATATTTACTGAGATTAAATTTTCGGCACAATACGTTTCAAATAATTTTAATTTTCTATCAACCTCAATTGAAGACTCACACAATAACACAATATCGTCTGCATTTAGACTTAAAACGTCATTGTATCCATCTATGTTTAGACCGCGTAAATTGTGTTGTTTAAAGTACGTTTCAAAGTCGTTGATATATAGAGCAAAAAATAATGGAATTAGTGGGTCTCCTTGTAATACCTCTTTTGAGATTTTAATGGCTTTTGATTCTGCGAGATTTTGTTTTACTGTTATGTTAGCCTTTTCATACATGTTGTGCAATATTTTAATTAGTTTTTCCCATAATTTGTTGTGCTTGATATTATCAAAGACTCTGCTAAAGTCTATAAATATTGCATATATTCTTTTCTTTTTTTGAAGATGTATTTGTAATATTGCTGTCAGTGAAAATATGTTGTCTATTGTGCCTCTGTTTTTCCGAAATCCAAATTTGACTTTCTTGCAGCACTTTGTTTTCTTCACAGCACGTAGAGACCCTGTTGTATATAATTTGAGTAAACAATTTGCACACACAGTTTATCAGGGCTATATTACGATAGTTGAGCGGATCTTGTTTATTTCCTTTTTTGTATATATGAATCAACTGTATTGTTGACCATGATGCAGGTGTTTTTTCTTTAGAAAGAACCATATTGAACATATCAAGTATGTAGAGTTTCCATCCGTTCCTTGTGTTGTATTTTGTTTGGAAGTATTAATACAAAATTGTGGTTCTCTGGATGTGACGTTGCTATCTAAGTAAGGATGTTGACAGCCTATGAATGTTGGGATCTTGGAACTGGTTTTGTTGTTGTGTATTTTTTGGTAGAAAAATTCCCATGTATCAATATTTATTTCATCTGAGTTTTTATGTTTTGGTTTTAGTCTTTTTACTGTTTTCCAGAACTCTATGTTATTCTTTGTGTTTGAAATTGCTTCGGTTAGTTGTTTGTAGTAGATTTGTTTGTGTTTCTGATGTGTGGTTTGAAGGTAGATTTTTTTGTTGTTTAAGTAGTCTTCTAAGTTTGTGTCTGTATTTGTATTGTGAAAGAGTTTAAGACTTCTTCTGGTTTTTTGTTTTAAGACGAAACATTCTGCATTGAACCATGGGTTGTGGAATTTATACTGTTTTTCTTTTATTTTTGTTATGTTAATCATACCCGAGTAGCAAGCAGCATTTTTTATTGCGACAATTAGGTGACTGTTTACTGTGTCTATGTTTTCGCTATTGTGACATAATTGTGGTAAATTGTTTAAATGATGAAGATATTGAACAGTGTTTTTTTGTGGTTGTATTTAAATTTAACTGCAAAATTTGCTTTTCTTTTCTCTGTAAACTTATATTGATTTTTTTTGATATTGTTTTTCTTTAAGTATAATTGTGCAAACGGAGTGATTAGAGGGTGTGACATGGGGTAGTACTTCAAATTAGGAAACTGATTCAAAGAAGTCTAGGTTTCCCCAAGCTAGGTCTATAACTGACTTACCATTGTGTTTTAGAAATGTATGGCGACCGGGGAAGTCTCCATGCGTACGACCGTTTAAGACATAGAGTCCTTCTGTTTCCATCATGTATACCAACTTTCTTGCTCTATTGTTACAACTTTGGTGTAAGGAGTCTCTTGTTTCTTTTACTTGTGCGGAAGAAACAATGTTCATGTCAATTTGATTTAATTGTGCTATGTGGGTATTAAAGTCGCCTGCCACAATAATTTTTTGGTTTTTGTATTTATCATTAATAATTGAGATTGATTCTTGAAGCGTTCGGATACATTCTTCATCGTTTAAGTTAGGTCTTAGGTAGGTGGACACTAAAATGTGAGTTGCTCCGTTTGTTACTATTTCTAGGATTATCCACCAAGTTGATGTTTCGATAATTTTTGAAGTAAATTGTTTTTTTATTAACACCAGAAGACCACCACTGGCTCGTCCTCTAGATTTTTCTTTTATTGCGTTAGTACTTAATATTTGGAAAAAGAAGTAGAAGAAAAGAATATAACACCGGATTGGCAAGCAGGATTTAGGAAAGGAAGAGGAACGATAGCAATATATACATATTAAAGCACATAATTAATAAAGAGTTAGCAAAGAAAGGAGGAAAGATGTACGCAATATTTCTAGACATTAAAGCGGCATTTGATAATGTGGAAAGAGGGGGTTATGGAAAAGGATGGAGGAGGTAGGAAGAAACAGAGATATAAAAAATGCAATAGAGGTAATATACGAAGAAACAAGGTGTAGAACGAGGGTAGGGAGGAAGCTAGGTAGAGAATTTAGGACGGAAAAAGGACTAAAACAGGGATGTGAACGAGATTCCCAATAATTTTGGGCCTTCTTATAGGAGTTGAGGAACAATAGGGACGTCAATGATACACCATGTTCTTAATAGCCGACGTTTCGATTGGCGACGGCCAATCTTTCTCAAGGCAATCTAAGAGTTGGTGACGATCTGACGATCTGGACCCCTATGGTTCCCTTGAGGAGTCCTTGATGTCACCAACTCTTAGATTGCCTTGAGAAAGATTGGCCATCGCCAATCGAAACATCGGCTATTAACAACTCTTAGATTGCCTTGAGAAAGATTGGTCATCGCCAATCGAAACGTCGGCTATTAAGAACATGGTGTATCATTGACGTCCCTATTGTTCCTCAACTCCTATAAGAAGGCCCAAAATTATTGGGAATCTCGTTCACATTGAATTTTTAAGGAGCTTTAATACTTTTAAAACAGGGATGTCCGCTAAGCCCAATCTTATTCTCGATATACATTAGTGATCTTGAGGAGGAAATGGAAAAAAATCAAGTAGGAGGAATAGTAGTAGGAAGGAAAAAGATATGGGTTTTAGCTTATGCGGATGACATTGTGGCAATTGCGAGAAATGAAGAAGATATGAGAGGAGTAGTTAAATTTATGAAGAAATACCTAGAAAATAAAAAACTAGCAGCAAATGTCGGAAAAACAAAAATTATGGAATTTAAAAAATGAAAAGGAAGACAGAAGAAGGTGAAATGGTGGTGGAGGGAGGAGGAGGTAGAGAAAGTAGACAAGTATAGATATTTAGGTCACAACATCAGATATGATAACAAAGATGGAGACCATATAAAAGAGATGAAAATGAAAGGAAATAGAATAGTAGGACAAGTATGGGGGTTAGGGGAAAGGATATTTGGTAAAGATATAGAGAAAAGGAGATGGATGTTTAAAAGTTGGTAAGAGGTAAGGATACAAGCAGGAAGAATTGCAGAAAGGTATGAAGAAAAATGGGAAGTACAAAGGAAAATGAAATACATTATGAAGTTTGAAAGAGATCGAGGCACAGAAGGTAAAATATGGGGAAGAAGAAAGAAGAAAATACTATGGAAGAGTGGATACGCGAGAGAAGAGATAAAGAGATTAGAGAGAGGGGGAGAAAGATGGAAGAGAAATAATTGCAAGAGATAAAGATACTCAGAAGCAGGAAAGAAGGGTAAAATAAAAGAAGGAAAATATAACGAGAAATACATAAAAATAATGACAGACAAGACACCAAGGTACATAACAGAAGGAAAAGGAATGAATGAAATAAGAATGATTGCAATGTTCAGAATAGGTAATGAAGAAAAGGAAAATAAATATTGGATAAGTGATGAGGAGAGAGTATGCAGGTTGTGTGGGGATGAATGAGAAAATATATACATACAAAAGAGGGATGCAGGGAAACAAGAATGAGGAAAAGGAATGAAAGTTACTACTAGGAGAGAAAAGGGAAGGAAAACAGTGGATGAGGGAAGTGTTGGAGAGGAGGAAAGGGATGGAGGAGAGGAAAAGAAAAATACTGAAAGTTTAGAGAAGAGAGGGATGGAAGGTTGAAGAAGGAAACAGGAATTAGTTGAATTATAATTTAATGAAATATTATGTTGTTTAATGTTTATTTTTGAAATGGTAAAGGAAAAAACTTAATCTTTTGTTATAGGAAATTTTAAGACAAAAGAAATATTGAATTGAAATTGAATTGAATACTTAATATTTGGTATTGATTGAAATATGTCGGTAGTTTGCTTAAGTTGTTAGTGTGCCACGTTTCACTTAAGCATATTACGTCACTATCCTGCAGTATATTTTTAGTTTCTTCGTCAACGTTAAAAATATTATTAAGTCCATTTAAGTTCCAGAAAGATATTCTACACAAGTTTTTTTTATTGTTTTTTTAATGGTTTTTTGGAGAGGTCACGATATTATTTTGTTTTTTATTTGTTGCAATTGTTTGTCCCACACATATGTTTCATTTTCAACGTACACTTTCGGAAATGATAGTTTGTTTTTTTTACCTTTCGTTTTTTCTTCTTGAGCGCGTTGCCATAATATATTTTTAATTTTTAATTTCAATTTTGTTAGGTCGTTTTATACACATATATTGATTTACTTTTTAGTTTGTACTTGTTGTTCATTATTAATTGTTTTTCCGATCTGCTGTTAGGTTTTCCTATAACAATTAACTTCTCTGGGTCGTTTACTATTTTATAGGCTTCTTTTACCTTTACATCACTATGTAATTCTTTTTTCAAAAATTCTACAATGTTTGAGCTTTTTGGTTTTTTCTTGAATTTCTAATCTGTTCTCAATAATTGTGTCTTGTTTATGCATTTTAGTTTTGTTAAATTTTTTGTGTTAGTTGTAATCTGTCTTCTTTCCATTGTTCTTCGCGGCGTTCTATATTTTCTTTGAGTGTTCTTATTTCGTTGTTATTGTTCTGGAACCCTTTGTGAACTTCTAAGCTAAGAGTTTGTAACATTATCTTTAATTCTTCCATATCTGTATTGCTAGTGCTAATATCTTCTTCTTCCTTTTTTGTATTTTGTTGTGATCTTTGTATTTTTTTACTTTTTTGGAAAGCGTCCTTGGCCGTGATGGGAACGGTATTATCTTCCGTAGACGTTATTTCTCTTTTCTTTTAAGATAATCTTTTATTGACGGACGCCTCTGATCTAGGTCTATTTGATTTACTCATAAATGACTAATTGATTTAATACGTATTAGATTTCAGCTTGAAATTATTTATTAACCATTAAACGTTTATTTTAGGCCAAATTGTGTGTGTTTAATGCATATAAATCTTAATCTTAATTTGTCAGGAAAGATGTTTTAAAGTCCACTTATTGATTTAACAAGTGTAAAGAAGCCCTGAATTGACTAAATATTGAAATCTTTACAAAACTCAATTGTTTGGTTAATGTGTCAATACGGTAAATCCAACAGTGGAAATAACTAATCTCTCTAAAATTGTGATTTAACACACCTTACTTCTGAGATGCTGATATGATTACTAAGGTGGGTAAGGGTTTGCATGTTTAGGTTTTTGTGGTTTTCCTAAACCTTGAAGCAAATATTTTGCCAAGACGAACCAATCCACAACTGCACGCGGTTTCGTCACCACACTATGCAGGTTTATACTGATCTTCTGGGGCACCATACATAACACTTACATCACAGTACAATATTAAAAATGTACCATACGAATAAATAAACAAACAAGTTGTATTGTGATGTAAGTGTTATATGTGTGGTGCCCCAGAAGATCAGTATAAACTTGTATGATTGTAATTTTTAAAAAAGGGTAGGGAAGACCTTTGTAACTTTAGGATTTATTTGCATATAGCCGCTATTGAAAAGATTGCATGATGTGTCCAGTGGAAGAAATGCTACGAACCCGACTATTTAACTAAGTGTTTTGTAAAAACTAAACCCTAAGTGATTCGTAGCTACCTGAGTTCTCTCTTATATAAATTTACTTTTGCTTGAAACTTACAAAAGTGCATTGCTGGTGTTGTAACACATGGCATAACAACTTATACGATCATTTAAAAATATTGTAAATACTGTGCAGTATACATGGTACGTCAAGAAGAAGTCGCAACCACAGCAAAAAAACATTATAAGTTTTGAATGAGGTTCGCACAAACCTTGACAGTTTACACTTGCCTGCTAAGACGATAACAATTACTTCAAAACAAAAAAATTAGCTGCAAAAGGCATACGTTTTGGATTAGTAACTTCAAATGCGCCGCTTGAGAGTTACGCTGATACGTGTTTATTACGCTTCGTTTTACATCGGCTGGCTAGGCATTTCAATAAGTTTATCTGTGTCTGGACATACAAATTAGATTTATTTATTTATTTATTCGTATGATACATTTTAAATATTGGATTGTAATGTAAGTGTTATGTATGGTGCCCTAGAAGATCACTATAAACCTAAATAGTGTGGTGACGAAACCGTGTGCAATTGTGGATTGGTTCGTATTGACAAAGCATTTGCTTCAAGGTTTAGGAAAACGACTAAAACCTAAACATGCCAACCCTTACCCACTTTAGAATTCATATATAATAATATTAATTAAGTGTGTAAACATTATAGAAGGTAAATAAGAACATAAAATATAACAGCACAGCCATTGCATGACGACATATAATGGACCGGTCCAAGCGCCAGTCACGACAATGACAAAAAAATAGTAGGTTAAAGAAATAGCAAAAAAAATAATAAAAAATAGATAATCAGGACAGATAATACAAAATATTTCTGAACTTTAGATGCCAATCAGATTCGTAAGCCATAATATAACTTCATCCGTTAAATTATCAATGTTTACAAACCCTCCTTTAAACTTTGTTAATTGACAATCCTCTACAATATGTGTAACAAATTAGATAAGTAAACGAAGTAATATTTTGAAATTAAAAATAACAATTTTGAGAAATATGATAAAAACTAAGTATTCTCATAGAAATTCTATGTATACATAGTCTTACTAACATTTGTATGTAATTTAATTTAAAAAAAATAAATTAGAGTCTCTATTTATTACAAAATTAAAAATTTTCAATTCAAATGTGAGTCGAATGAATGATTTACTGATTTGTGTTGCTGTTCTGATTTCATTATGTGCAAGTTTGTTCATTATTAGAAAGCGCAGAATTATATAAAATAATTACTATGTACAAGATATGAATTTGTACAACATTTTTGGTATTAAAATTAATGTTCGAGTGGCATTTACCAGCTTCTAATTAAAAGACTTTCAACTTGTTAATAGACTTTCTTTAAGCACTGTTTATCCATTACAGCAAAAATTCACTTGTCACAGTATTTGTCTTCAAACTCCTCCAAAACGGCTCAACCGATTTTAATGAAGTTTTGTATGTATATTCGGTAGGTCTGAGAATAGGTTTTTATCTATCTTTTATGCTCATAAGTGAAATCGTTTAATAGATATTATTAATTTATTAATTTTCAACCTCGGTCGATAACTGTGTAAGTGATAATTGATTAGTTAACCCCACCAGCTGATATCATAATCATTCAAATGTAAATAACATATGAGATAGAAAAGAATATTCTACTAGTGTTTGGCCCACGGTCCGCATAATAACAGCCGGCCAACCAGCCCTGGCCAATGGGAGCGCTTCCTACCCAAGCCACGCCAACGTTACTGACGGGAGAAACTGACGAGTCTCCTGAAACCGTTCTATGGATATCTTGCCAACCGGTGTAAATAAGAAGAAATAATAGTATTGTTTACTTAACGTACATACATTATAGTATTCCGTAAATATAATAACATTATGTAATTTTACCAATTTAAAAGGTGAATAATATAAAATAATAATAAAAGGTGGTGTGCATGTTTCTGATGAGGTCGAAATGTACTGCTAACAATTCTTTAATTTGCCGTAGCGAAGCGCGGCGGGACAGCTAGTACGAGTATAAATAAATATCATTAAATCTAATCTAAACTAGGAACGCGCAAGCAGTTTAAAACTGGTGTTTGATCGACAGTTATTAATACTGGTTATTATTTTCTGGTCAGATTATAGTAGTTAAATGCTTGTAATGGTCGACAGCGAGTAGGTTCACTACAAATATAGGGAGGTAGTAACTACATTGTAAATTAATTTTGAACTTTACTTGGCGTATTATAAATTATCGGGATCTGTAAAAATAATTTTTATTTTCGATTATTGCCAAATGTTTCTAGTCACTTTCAAAATTAAGTAATTGCAGAGGCGTATTATGCGGTTAATCAACGAATTTTCGAAAGGAATGCTACGGGTGTTTTTAAAAACTGATTTATTATTATGAAACCTTAAGACATCTGCTTAAGTACTGTTGTTAGCGAGATTTAAATTTGATGCTGTCAGTATACATAAATTAAGATACATATTTTCAATTATAAATGCACAAAAATTTCAGCATGTTTGAAAAAGTCCAGGAATTAAAAACAGTTATCGTTAAGTATTTGAAGAATTTAAGAAATCTTGAGTTTGTTTAGAATTATATGGATCGAATTTTTTTTTATTTTGATATACAGTATGTCCAAGATAAGAAAATAAGATAAGTTTCACTTAAATATTACATGGTGTTTTCAAAAGTTAACTATACTTTTAACCGATGTTAATGTTTTTTGGAAAAAGTATTAGATTTTGTTTAATTTTGAAATCCTAACAAATAATTCTTTTTTTCTAATTTTGACAAATAAAGTGATATTTTTGATAATTGAAGTAGGTGTTCCCAATATTTACAAAAAGTAATATTTTCCGTCGCTTGTCAGATTGTTGACTCTATTAGAATTTGAATTTGAAATAAGTGTATTTCCATTTTTATACTTTTTTTTAAATTAGAACAAATATTGTATGTTACACATAACAAAACATGATTTTTGTAACTCACGTTCGCTCGCTCGTCCCGTAATTATCAGAAAAAATAGTGCGTTTCATCAATGGTAACATAAATAGCTATTTTATCATTTGTAAACTGAACAAATAGCACTTATAACTCTTCTGTTTTTGAAATACAATCATATTAAAATCTAAGACCTATCATTTAAAGTTATTAAAAAAAAAATCTTCACTGTGGGGCCTTGAGTCGTCGAAAATATTTGTTAGATTTTACCAATACCGGCGAATGATTTTTTTTTCAAAGCCCACTCTGTTTATTGTATGGTTTTATGACAGTATGATTTTACATGCTACATTTTAATTACCAATAAATATTTGTGCTTTCCTAAGTTATTAAAAAAAAAACGCATTCCTCAGTACCGAATCAGTATAGTCATCAGTACCGAACTATGAAACGCTTTATTGTACTGAAAGAAGTCAAAACGAGATTAAATCACTGCATTACAAGAAAGTTAGAGTTTAAAATTTAAAAAATAAATAAAGCAACAGAACTGTTGTTTTTTAAATTAGGTATGTGACTTATTTTTAAAATAAGATATTTAATCACTAGCATTTCAAAAACGGGACATCATACTAAAAAAAATTGTTTAGTTGAAAAAATGATAATGACAAAATGTTTTTACTTTGGATTCAGTGTATAATGATAAATTTTTTGTTTTCTGCCTTAATACTTTACATAAGTTCGCTTAACTATAATTAAATATATAATTATTGTTAAGTGCTAAATTGAACAATTACAAATATTTATGTCCACGAATAATACAACATTGAATAGGTTACAGAAATTTTCACACATAATAACCCGAAAAATAAAAGTTGTAATTGAAATGTCAGGTCCTCAGTAAATTCGTTCAATTAAATGTACAAACTTTATAATTGTTATAATGTTAGTGCTTTTATTAAGACGTGGTTTGAAGAAATGGTTGAAGTTTGAATGTTCATTAAAAGTAAGCGTCGTTAGCATTCAAATAATTCGAAAAACTGCGTAATACCTACCTGTTTGAAATTTGGAAATGAAAGCTGCCAAAAATCGTAAATTATGAGTAACTAAAATAACAATACCTATTTTGAAATAAATCTGTGGGAATTTACCGCTGGCATTATTACTTTATGCATCCTAACAAAATAACATTTACAAGAGGAGCTATAGTACATTGTTAATCCTAAGGGCGTATTTAATTCACCTTAGCTAACTGAAGGCGAATTATTGTCTAAACAATTAACGGCTTTCTGTCTTGAGTTTTATGCACTTTAGTAGTTACTAGGATTGCTATTTGTGCGTTGTCGCCGTCGTCGTTGTCCGTTGAAGGGTGTCCATATTGCAGGTTTCCGATGTGATGAATTAAATTAGACATGTGATTCTCATGTATTTTTTAACGCTGATTCCGAATATGCCCCTCACTTTTCAATAACAGTTTTCAAGATATTCAACTTTAAAGTTCGGAATATATAATATCAACCAAACTTACTGTTTGGTAACTAGGAAGGATCGCTATTCTGTGCGTCGTCGTCGTTGTCCGTTGCAGGGTGTCCGTAGCAGGGTTCCCATTGTGATGGATTATATTTGACATGTGATTCTAATGTATTTTTTAACAATGATTCCAAATATGACCCTCATATCTAGAACAGTTTTCGAGATATTCGATTTTAAAGTTCGAAAATTTCGAGAAAAAATTAGTTGTGAATCATTAGCATTTTACAATACCTCAACCAATTTTTGAGATATTCGGTTATTAGCCGTACAGTAGCGGCTTTTGGGGTGTTTACTTTTTAAATTTTGTACAGTCTTACGTGAACATTTTAAATCGAGCGATATATCTATTATTTTGTAGTGTAAAATAAAACAAAAATACAAAAAGAATTAGCACAAATTTCATTTAAAAAATTGAATTGAATATCCCTGATAAAACTTTTTACCTCAATCTTTCCTTTAGAAGAAGTTACAAAATTAAGTCAATTTTTAATTTGAGAATTTACATAATTTCCTAGATGTTCTTTTGTCACTGACTGACATATGGAGAATTCATGGAGGTTTCCAAGGAAAAGATTTATATTTATATATTTATTTTAAACATTTCAACCCAAATCTTTATAAAATTATTAAGTGTGTAAGACTTTTCCTAAAAAACTAGATAATTTCTGACTTTATATATTTTTTTGCTGATAATGTCATTGATAAAAACAAAAAAAATTTTTGAGATCTACCACACAATAGTAGTTAAGTTCATCATAGATAAGATTCTTCAAAGTTAGACCGTAAACTATTATTATGCATGACATTCATGATATTATAACCTTCCCAAGGGAAGAAAAAACGTATTTGTCGGCATTCAAAATATCAAAAATTCTGAGGAAATAACAGCTATTTATTATACAAGTGTCATATAAAATAAATAAGTTGCGAGATAAATGTTTAGCCACGTGAGCTTTGCTGCCTTACAATGTACTAACTTTAATTCGTCGGAACAAAAAACGGGTGTTAAAATTTTCGGTTTGGAAACCGTCGCATAACTACACAACTTATTTATAAAATGTGAAATAAAAATTACTTTAAGTGAATTATCTTCTATTTGTTATTATTGGTGCCTGTACATGAGTGGCATATTTCATTTTTTTTTTTAATTTTAAATTCACATTGTTAAATTTAGACTTCATGTTATTGGATCAAGATTTCCATTCCAGATTCTGGTTATTGTAACTGTATGTGAAAAATGAAAATTTTGGAAGACTGGCAGAAGTTTAGAATCAAGGTTGATAGATGAAACATGTGAATGTTTGCTACCATTTTATTAACAGTAATAGTACAATGTTTAATATGTTTTTTGTTAAAGTCCCGTTGATGCTACTTACTTAAACTTCGCAAACCCCATATCATTAATGAGATTAACAGAGAAAAACCAATAATAATGGCAAAAGTCCCCGTTGATTTTACTTAAACCATGCTAATCCCTCACTAATAAAATTAACATAAAAAACCAACAACAATGGATTTACTTTGTGGAAGGCTATTGCGTTCGAAATAAAAAAATTTTTGATATATTTTCATTTTATTGCTTTCTATGCGGTTTTTTCAAATTATTGTCAAAGTTCTTTTATTATCAGTAAACAATTTCATAGTAGCCAACATACATGAACAATTTTTTTTTATTTTCAATCTGCTGGCTTTTTTTTTCTTAGCCATTATGTTAAAAAATGCAAATATAGCAATTTAACAGTAATTAAGTTATTGGTACTTTACTATACTCAGTATACTATTGGCGCGGAGTAATAAACCTGTCAGAATTATGGAATCTCCCGTATTGAAGTGGCGTAGGTACCTGATACGTTTGGAAAATCATATTTTTAGTAGGTAAATATATTATAATAGTAAAATCTATCTTGATTATTGAATTATTATGTGGTTTCTTTTATTGTTTCAATCCTTACTTACCCCCGCAAATTAATTGTAATTGTAATAAATGTACTGACGATATCTGCATTACTATTTTATTTTATATTTATGTCATATATTATTTATATGTTATTTATTTTATTTGTATAGTAGATCACATTACAAATTTTACTTCTTACGTATTATATACCATTATTTTTGTATCTTGGTATAATACCCACATCTACGACTATGATTCTCGTTTCGTCAGTACCTGGGCTGATGGCAACGTGTTTACCAGATTAAACTATTGTTCTCAGACCCTAGATGGGTCGATATGCTGCAAGAGCGGTACAATGGTCGTATTTTGGTTAGAATTTATTGGTTTTTACTTAACCCTAGAAGTACCGCTTTCACAAGAAAATAAAGAATTATTTCAAGCAATTATGATTTATTACTCCGCGCCAATAGTATACAGACTTCAGCTTGTTATCTTCGAAGTCAAAGAATTACTTACTCGAATAATTTGAAGAACAGTCTTTCGAAAAGTGGTATGTCAAAGAATTAATAATTTTCGATTAATTGTTGATGATAAAGTACTTGTGTACTTTTCCAGAGACAAATACACTAGTGGTTTTCCACTTAGAATTTTTTAATCAATTATCGCGGTCTCTATTGATATTTAAAGTTGCCAAACTGACAGTTGATTCAAATTAAAATTTATAGGTATCCAAAATAAATAGTTCTAATTTTCGAACTAATTAAATTGTCCTGCCGAATTACACTCGAACTTGTATTTTAGAGAGTAAATTTGTGTTGTTTAAATTTAAATCTGTTTTCTTTAGCAATTTGATTCGAAAAACGGTCAAACCCAAAGACGCTCTACCAAATGGCACACTTTCATGTGTCATTTGGTATCGCGTTTTAATAATTGACAGTTTTTCTCGTCAAATTGCTAAACAACAGTTTTCATTAAACAACCCAAATTTACTCGACAAAGTACAAACCTTGTGCAATTATAAGTGACAAATTATCATTAAACAATGCAAAATCGTGTAACTTCAACCAAATTTTATTTTTTGTTTTTCTAGTTAACGTCAAGTATTTCCTGGTTGGAAAATTTGTATTTGAATTAACAACATTTCAAAAGCATTTTCAAAATATTGTTCAAAACAGCAATTTTTCAATGGAACACGTTTTTAAAAAATCGACTGTGCTCGAAGTGATAAATTATTGATATCTTTCGACTCAGTGCTTCCGATGTGTGTCATATTAAGGTGTCTTTTTAGCCGATGGTGATTTCCTGTCTGTTGGTATTCTTTAACCAAGACATAAGAAACAAATACACAATTCAACAGAAATGAAGGTATTAGGAAATTACTTTTTTTTACAAAATCATACCCACGTAACTTCAACCAGTTTCCATCTTCCGTTCTCCTAGTTAAGGTCAAGAATAATTAATTGAATGTAGGAAGTGTAGCAACTACATAAAAAATGAACAAAATATAAATTAAAAAACCGTTAAATTTATTAAATAAAAACAATAAATTTACTCAAATATAACCAATTTTATATGGTTTTAGTGTTATAGTGTACTTTCTATTTTAAAATATTGAATTCACTTTACGTCCACAGGATTATTGCGTTCCAAAATAAAATCAAAAATAAGTGCCAAAAAGAACATCATCTTTAATGACCATACAAGACGATACCTCCTAAATCAATAAACGCCTTCCTCTTATTAACAATAACAGAAAATATAAATACGAAAACACTTTTTTTGGATTGTTACGACTGGCATAAACTTCTATAAATATAAATTGTAAAGTGGCGCGAGAAACATAATATTACGTTCAAAATTAATTACGTCATGTATTCTTTTAAGTACTGTTTCTGTAAACCTATTTATATACTACATATTAAGACACAAAACACATCAAAATTTTACGCTTTCAAAAAATACTTACATATTTACAATAAAAGGGTGTCGGATTTCTTCTAAAATCTTTTTCTCGTTTTTTACATGTTCTACTTGTTTCAACCTTATCACATCGGCTAATGCTAAAATTTTCATAGCTCCATAGACACATGTGTATTTATTTCTGCACAACAAAACCCTTCCAAACGTTCCAGTTCCTGTAACAAATTAAATAGCGTGCATTAGGAAATTTGGCAATAAACCAACAAAATCTTAAGATACAGTTAGTGGGTCATAAAGCATCGTCCTCTTCAACTCTTAATTTAATAGCAATACAATAAAAGCCTATTGTTATCTTACATTTAATAGTTTTGCATTTTATATAACTGTCTTCTAACAATTATATTCGCTATTGCTGAAATACTATTTTAAAATCACTCCGGAACGTAACTTTCTTCCACCTGCTGTTACTAAGCTCTATATAATTTATTTGACATAATCATGCAGCTATTAACTTCAACTTACTGCATTTTTATTACAGAAAATGATTACAATTATTATGTAGAATGCTATTTAGTGAATGCATAAAAGATTTTTTAATGGCTAACTAGTTTCTTATAAGAGAGGATCTCCAGGAATGTTTTTTGTTGTTTAAAATCATAAAAAAGTTAATTTTCAATAGAAAACCAAAAATGTAAGTCATGCATAATAAAAAAAGAATAATTTGGCTTACTAGCTCCAACATAAGCTGTTGGTGCCAAGTTAAAGTAACATTAAATTGAAACATTTTATAATTCAAACATAAACTTTTGAATTTCTTGAGTATTGCTTATAGAACGTTGATGTTTTACGTTTTAAGTTAATTAAAAACACGCAATCTTTTTCTTTTCGAACAGTAATTCTACAATATCACTCAGTTTTATATGAGGAATTCAACAACACAGAAATTAGCGTATAAAACTTAAAACGCATTTTGTTAAACAATGGTTTTTTCAGTATTTAGAAGAAAATAAAAGCAATGCATAATGTCGAAAAATATAAAATAGTAACTATAACAAACAGGTATTTATTTTGTTACGTTGTAACTTTTGTTTTACTTTTTATTAATCCTCCTTATTACATTAAACAAATTTAATGTACTTGTTTTGTTTATATAATTTATCTTTGATTCACCGGTATATGCATTTTATACTATTCTATTCTGTGTGACCCCGAAAAATGATTCAATTGTGAGACTTTCACACTGAAGATTACGCGTATAATGCGTCTACCGTATGTGTATTAATTATTATGTTCATTGAAAGATCCAAAAGTAATTTTGGTAAGCATATTTTGTTTGTTTTTAAGTGTTTATTTTGATTTAGACATTTCTCTTTCATCTTCTCTTTTTCCATCATTCTTCTAATTTTACCGCATTATCTTACTGCCTTCATTGTTGTCCAACGTGCTATTGCCGTTTGCGGTTTTCTCTCTCGCTGCCATGTGACGCACTATTTTGTATCTCTCATGCAAATTTTTGAGGATACAAAAATGGATAAATAATCAAGGAACCGTTCTAATTATCTATCTTTTCCTGGAATCAAAAGCGCTGGAATTCCAAAAACAACGTTGATCAGCAATATCGCAAAGAAGGGCAACTCCCGGACGCCATTCTCGTATCATATCATAAGTATTAAATTCTGTTTAGTTTGTGTTTAAAATTTACTCCTTAGTTTAATGATTTCATTGCTTAAAATTTTTAAATAACGTAAATGCTCGTAAGCTTTTTTTATTAATTATCATTTAAAATTTAAATAATGCTTAATGTACTTATCTGTAAAAAACCCGAATCCCAATTTAAATCATTTAATCAGTGATTAAAATATTTAGTTATTTTCATATTGATTCACGTATTTACTGTTTAAAATTTATTTACGATTTTCTTATATAAACCCTTTACTTCATTTTTATAATGTAATAAATTTTATTCTATATTTGTGTGTTTCCAAAATACTATGTATATTGTTTGGCATTTTTTACATTTGCTTAATGTGGAATTATTGCTCCGCAAATAAGTGGTAAGAATGGGTAAATCTCTTTAATAAAGATAGTGTTCCTTTTAGTCTTAGTCAAGTATCCGTTTTAGTTTTTATTTCAGATTCGATAATCCAATCCAAAATCTTACTGTTTGTAGATGATTTATATAGTTTTAAGAAAACCATGTTATTTACTGACTTATGAAAAAGGATACCTTACAATATATTACTAACATTACAGAAGAGTCCAGAATTTGTTAAGGTGTTGGCAGATAATTTATATTATATTTTTGAAGAAATCAGATTATTTACTCACTTATGAAAAAGAACTCCTTACAATATATATATAATACAGGTTTTCTATAAATGATTATCTCATCGATAAACGACGAACAACATATAATTTGAACCAGGGATAATAAGTATTTTAAACTACAAATTTTTAATTTTCCAACGGTCACCTGATGAGACAATCATTTGTAGAAGCCCTGTACAACATTACCAAAGAGTCTACAATTTGTTAAGATGTTTTAGATTGTCAAATTCAGAAAGTTAGTGCAACAGTTTTAGTACAGAAGAGACCCAACTTTAATAGTAAAATCGTAAAATTAAATACGGTAAACCTTTTCTATTTTGCCGCAAAGTGATTTCATAAAGTTTACTTTATAAAACGTAAATGACGTCATTTGCGTATTATAAAATCCTTTTATTATAATTTTTCATTATAAAACCAATCTGCGTTCTATAATAAGCCATAACGTTACCATTATAGCACGCTGTTTTTATATTTGCCTGGTTGGTAAGACTTAATCACTGCAACTAATAAATTTGACATAATGAATTTTATAACAAAGTGCGTGATTTGTGGTTATTAATGTGGAGAGTTTGTGGAATAATCATTTGTATGTTTAAAATATTTCAGATACGCATATTCTGGTAAGTATATTAAACCCTTACTTTTCTTTTATTTTCAAGCCTAATTGATTTTATTCTTCTCCAGGAAAGTACGAGACAAGGTTTGTCAATGTTTTGGAAAAAGACAACAAAATTGGATTAATCATCTTGTATTATATTTTAAGGTAACAACTAATGTAGTTATAATGCATGCTGTTTGCGAGTAAATGAATCAAAGCCGAAGCATGTTTGACGAACATCATTATTTTAACAATAAGTTTTGCGACACCTAGTTTCGACTCGTATTAACAATCACATATGTAAAGCAACTATTTTGACACATATGTAAAAGCAGTTACATAAGTCGATCCTCTGATGATTATAGTCATCTAAGTGTTATCAAAAAGTAAAATCTTGAATCGCGTGCTGTAAGTTCGCAAGAGGTTGTACAATAGCAAACAAACACTGAGAATTACTCATTTGTGGAAGCGTTGATTGTAGAGGAAAAATGAGTTTGTAATAAATATAACAAGAAAAGTATTTAAGACAATAACCTAATAAAAAATTAAGATGCATTTCTTATGTAATAAGTTTTAAATGTTGATCCAGGTTTAGTTAAGGCAATTTTACCATGGTCAAAATTTGTACTGTAACCATACGCTTAATAAATAATGGACAAAATTGAGTTTTATTATTGCTACTATTATGATTTCTTAATCACAACAGTGTGTTATATATTGTTTAAACATTAGTTGTTAACTACCCCAATTGTTCGCTTTAAATTAATTAATAATTTAATTATAAACTTTATTATTAAAATGAATGTAAATTATATGCACTTACTTTCATAGCGAGATATGTATTGTCATTGGCTTCTGTAATAAATTTGTTTTGTTATCTTCTAAAATCTTAGATTTTTTGGGGATGTAACCAACAGAAGCCCTTTTTAATAAACCCTGTAACTTTTGATATTGCCTAATATCTATATTTTTGTACAGATTCAAGCAGGATCTTATCATTGAGTAAGTTGCCCATAATGTAGACGACTTGTATGTTTTACTTTGTAATTAAAAATATGCTAGCAGTACATTTTCTGATATATTTTTAACGTGATTTTCTTCACACCATTTTGTAAACTTTTTGTACTGCTTTTCATAAAGGGAATTATTGAAATTGCAACATTTTGGGCAAAAGTGCATAATGTGACTCTTCGGCCAAAGCTTGCAATTCAGGTGGAGTACTTGAAATAGCTTCGTTACTCATTATAAGCAAAAGAAACAGAATGGAATTAAAGGAAAAAATGATTCTGAATTAACTTGAAGAAGTAAGCAAATGCATATGTTTTAAAACTTTAAATTTTGAACCGCCAAAAATTCAATTTTTACGAACATTGTTACCAACTAAAATGCAAATATATAAATCCCTATATTTTCAAAATTTCGATAAAACTATGAAATATTTGTTTAAAATAAAGACAAAATAGAAAAAATAGTATATGAAATTCGTAACATAATATCTAAATACTTTACTTTAAAATGAGCATTATGTTACTTATTTCATAATATACTATTGCAATATCCAAAAACTCCCTATTATTAAACTAAATGTATCATAATGTGAATATTCTAGTAAATTCAGTTCAAGAAAAAAAATTAAAACTTATGCCTCTTTACCGATAGAAATTAAACGCTGTTCTTGTAAAATAATAATTGAATTAAAAAAAATGGAAATCGGACTGGGATTTGAACTCTTGTACGTTATGAAATATTATCAAATATTTTTAATATGTTTAGTTAAATTTTCAAAATTTTACGCAAAACGCTTTCTAGTACAGATTGTTAAGTGTTCTGATAGTGGAATATATTAAAAACAGTTTGGGGACATATAAATCGGACTTTTCAAATTCCCCATATTAAACAGAATGCTTTAGATTTTCCGGGACACACTGTATACAATCTAAAATAAGGTTGACAAGTAAACCACCAAACAACGGCTGCTATATAGATTATGCATACTTATTTATTATTATTTATTCTATGTTTGTTACATCTTTCTTGACAATAATTGTCGTTATACCCGACAAATACCTAGTAATTGTTTTTAAAAATAGCCTCCAATAAAATTGTTAAAAATAATCAAAAAATATTGCATTTAATTTAAAATAAATTAAATTTGACACACAATGATAAAATAATTGTATAAACCATTGTAACCAGTAAATGACACAATAAACAGAACTCTATTGTCATTAACCTACATTCTACTTCATGCTTACTAGAAATGCTCAAACAAAAAGCAGAACAAATTTAAATACTTTCTATTACGAATAGATTTTTAGTTCCTATTCAAATATTAATGTTGTTCCATTAACAACCAGATGTGCAATAATATTTCATTATACTTTCTTATCTCTGACCAAAATCATATTTTTTTATTTTATTTCAAATTTACACAGATGTTACTTATTCAAAAGTTAACATTGATTTAGTGCACAACAATAGTGTGGTATGTAAATAAATTAAAATTTATTTTTGTAAATCAATGTTCGTCTGTGTGTGCGTATAAATATGCGTGTTCACAATTACTGTTGCTATTGCATAATACAAAATCGCTCGGTTTAACTAGTTTTTGGAATTGTTCCCACATTTTGTCCGCGTAGGCTTCAAAGTGTCATGTAGTATTATGGGCACTTTCGGATTGATAAAATTGTTTTTTCTGTTTGACCGCCCTTGGACGCATGCTACAAATAATGATTAAAACAATTATTGCAATGCCAACCCAACACAATCGTAACAATTTAATTAAACCTACATACGTATGTTTGTAGTAAAACACTTTTAGTTTTTAAACATATTATAAAGTGTGATATAAATAGTGTGTTAAGTTACTATCGTGAATCATTTTATGTCTTTACGCATGAATAAGGATTCATCATCGTTGTGTTCTATTTTTAATAATTATATCCCTATTCTTTTGCGTCAGTTAATTGCGGAATAAACAATAACATGTATTGAAGTTTTTTTAATTTATTCCTTGAATACCCATATGAGATCTTAACATAATTTATTCGTCTGTTGTAACGACTTTCTCTTGTGGACTTCCACGGGAAGCATTCAGGGAGAAGTTTTTTGCGGGATTTATCGATCATATATTTCACGTTTTGATGACGAGGCTAATGTACGATAACTTATTGGTGTGGTAATGAAAAACAATATTCAAAAAGACCTTTATTCGATACGATCCGTTGATTTTCTTAAAAAGTTCATTGAATATAGTTTTAGTAACATACAGTTGTCAAATGCAAATGAAGACATGTTTACTCGTATTTTTGTACTTGAAGTAAACGTTAAGTTTTATTATTGCATTAGATATACTACAACGAGCGTTGGTCGCATGGAAAATGTCAGATTTAATTGCAGGTTATGAACACCTACACGTTGGTGTTTCACCCTATTGGAGATCGTAAGTATTAGATTACAAATTACAATAACTTCTAAGATAAGAGATAAATTAAAAAAATCAAATTGAAAAGTTAAGTAAACGAGAAGTGTGAAGTGACTAGAGAAATGCTAGTTAATAAATAGCACAGGAAACATTTGCAGTAAAAAAATAATTTAGCAGAAGCAAAAGTTAATCCTGTGCCGCCTTGCAAACGTAATTGAATCGTTCAATACGAGGTGCCTACAAAAAATCAATTTTAAGCGAATTTTTGCTATCTTAGTTTTTAAATAACTCAGTTAGTATATCACCTTAGACGATTGCGGTTTTCACTGTAATGTAGAGAATATTTTTCTGTATCCGGGCCGGTTGTTAATACAGTAAAACCTCTAAATAGCGGTCACTAAAATTTGATGCAAAACTGACCGGTATATGGAGGTGGCTGTTATTGGGAGAAAAAACAATTATTTTTATGCGTTGTTTATTAAAATCTTTTAAGTATGGAACATAATACGGTTCGCTATAGGGTACTATATATCTGCTATAAAAATGTGCTAATGCAATATTAAATAATTAGACGATATAATAATGGAAGAGTTATACATATTGAATACATAATACATACATTTACATAATATGTACCTATTTTCTAATTGCTTGTTATACGTATTACAATAATTAATTACATACATATACATACCATTAAATTACATTTTTGTGAAATATTTTTGTATTTAGGTATGTTTTACATTTTAAGTTTAATTTGTAAAACAGAAGATTCACATTTTGATAAAATTTGAAGTACTTCTACCTCTAGCTCACTCTTATCATTAGAAAATACAAAACTTTGCACATCTCTTAGTTTTTCACACACTTCACCCATATCTTTAATGTTTGACGTCAAAAACTTCGGATTCTTTTGCACCACTTTCATTGTTCGTATCACACCCTTCACTATAGTCAAATTCACTGATTATATCTTGAATATTTAAATTGGGGATTTCGGTCAAAATATCACAATTAATAGATGCATAATTTTCAAGGCTTACACGTTGATTACCTTCTAGTAATACACTTAATTAATATTATTACATGTGAATGCGAGGGTGGGTGAGGGTTGGCGTGTTTAGGTTTTAGTGGTTTTCCAAAACCTTAAAGTAAATGCTTTGCCAAGACGAACCAATCCACAATTGCGCACGGTTTTGTCACCACACTGTACAGGTTTATACTGATCTTCTAGGGCACCATACATAAACACTTACATCACAATACAATATTTAAAATGTACCATACGATTAAATAAATAAATAAATAAATAAATACAAGAAAAAGCTGAGCTAGTGAAATTTCGTTTTCCTTATCGAAATCTTCTTGTAGGACCTTTTCCGAGAATCCTGCTTTTGCAAAACATTTAGCAATTGTAATAGGAAAAACGTTTCTCCAGGCTACTGGTATCCAAACTGAAGCGCTGGTTAAATGGATACTTTTTCGCATCTTCAAAAGGACGTTTTTTGTGAATGATAGCAGCCTTTTGATTAAAAACCTTCTGTAAGCCATCTTAAAGTTTGGGATAATTCCTAAATCCAGTGGTTGGCAATGGGATGTGGTGTTTGGGATTAGAAAAACAATATTCACATTTTCAAGAGTCACTTTGGGATTAGATGTGGCATTGCCCAGAAATAAAAAGACTTTTCTATTTTCTTTTTTCATTTTTTCATCAAATTTTTTCATCCAAGCTTTTTTATTAGATACCCATTCTAAGAGCAATTTGTTGATATGAGAGCCTTTAGAACATCTTGAGTGTTTACTTTTTCCAATGATTAACGCATTTTCCTTATCACCTTCCATATTAGTACAAAATAAAATTTTCAATCTTTGTTTTGCAGCTTTTTTACCACTACATTTATCGTTTTTAAAGAGAACGTTTTGTTTGGCATCGCAAGGTAAAAAAGTCCGGTCTCGTCAGCATTGTACACATTTTTGGGTGAATACTCCTTCAATATTACTGACAGCTTTGCTTTCCAAGCTTCAACAGTGTCCAGGTTAATATCAGCTGACTCCCCGCAAATTGTTTTAAAGGTTATGTTATGTCTTTGACAAAATTTCTCAAGCCACCCATTTGAAGCTTTAAAATCCGTAATTTTTAAATGTTCCGCAACTTCCAATCCTTTCTTTTTTATTAAAGGTCCAGATATTTGAATTCCTATCTTTACAAACCAATTGTAAACTACTCGGTCAATTTCTAAACCTTCAGTTCTAGAAAATTTTCTCTTCTGCTCTTCTTCAAATAGCTTTTTAAATCACATTTGTTTTTTAAAATATCGTTAACTTGTGTTCTTCTAACACTAAATTTTTCAGACAATTTTCTAGCACTGGTATTGAACATTTAACTTTCCACAATTATATAAATTTCTCTTTAAGAGACAAACGTTTTCTTCTTAGCAACATTGTAATTTTTCTGTACGTCTATATGTAACAGCACTGTTGAACATACTAACTCAAACTATGTATGCAAAATACGATTTTTGGGGTGAGCTTAATGAGCCTTTTAATTGCACTTTCTCTGTAATGACTGTCTATAGTAAATCGAACAAATTCTTTAAATCCGTTCTTAAATACCGGTAATTACTTAAGCCTCACACAATGAAACAATTATATATTATGCACAACTTGAACGCTAAACTGTTGTCTACTAATGACGTAGTAGGAAGTAGAATTACATGTATTTTTCCAAGAAAGTTTACAAATAAGTGGCCGTGGCCGTTATCGAGAGGTGGTCGCTAATACGAGGGTCATTAATATGGATATCTCCGTATAATTGGTTTTTGACTTGGAAAACTTGGCCGGTTTCAGAGGTGGCCGAAAATAGAGGTTTTACTGTAATTATAAAACATATTAAATAAATATTTTTTTGTTAACTACTTGGATAAAAACAACCGCCCCGTCAAGACTAAAAGTTTAAGAATATTTCACAATGGAACAGAAGATCATGCGGCGTTAATTTTTTAGAACAAAAATACAGTTAAAAAAATTTGTAGTCAGTGCTGCCCCGCAGTGTCTAATTTACGTAATATAACGTCTAAACCTAACTTGGCAACGTCGACATTCTTGCGATCTCGCATAATACAGGAACGTTAATATTATCATAAGTGAAATGTGTGTCTTACGACATCTCGTGTAATAGAGACACGTATAAATAGTACAAACTAAGTAATGCCAACAAATAACTATAACGACGATTGAATGTTTAAATGTAAATCGTTATCTAAGCGATAACTTAGAATGCATAACACACTCGTGTTGATAAAGCCAAGTATTTCTGTACAATAGCATACACCCACAAAAGAACACGAAACACGCACAAAAGAACATAAGAGCGAAATGCGCATCAGGTGTTCTTTCGTGCGTGTATGCTACTGTACAGAAATACTTGGCTTTATCGACCCGAGTGTGTTATGCACCTTAAATTATCGCTAAGATAACAATTTGCATTTAAACATTAAATTGTCGTTACAGTTATCTGTTGGCATTACTTAGTTAATATTATCGTTTGAATAACAAATTTCACAACATACACCCGGTAGTATCGAATTATACTCATTGTACAGTTTTATAATCAATGATAACATGTAGCGATTTGAATTTGTTAATTTCTTTACTTGCTTTTTACTTTACTATTACTCCTCATCTTATGTACTATTTGTTATAACTAAAATGGGTAGTCAAATTCCGACAAATTAGAGTTAGTAAATTGTAATTTAAATAAAATCAACCTTGAGACCGGCCGTCCATTCGAATGTATGTATTTTGGAACAATTTATTTACCTATTACATTTATGATTTGATTGTGATACCCAAATAGGAAAACAAGCTCCCACTCTACCATGTATTTTTGGTACTTAATCAGTATGATACATTTTTGTTTTATTTAATTAATTACATACTGCTTGATAATTTTTTTAAAAATTCGTTACAGCACGATATTTTTAATTAGAACTCGTCAGTCCTCGCAAAACAAAACATTTAATTTCTAACAGCTTTGTAATCATTTAATAAAGCTACAACCATTCTACATCAACAAGCAACGAAAATATAAACTTTTGTGAGCGTTCTATCAGCTCCGGATTCAAGTTACCAAGTGTTACCACGTTCGTAATGCTACGTTGCCAAGCCAATTTACACTAATTAAAGAGTATTTCCGAAAAAACAAGTGCTAAATAAAGTAAAACGAGGATTAAGGTGTTATTAGACCTTTATGGAGATTAAATCAATTTGTATATTTACATAAAAAACTATGCTCTTTCAAATAAAAATTCAACCAAACGCTGACCGAATATAGTGAACCATGCGTTGACTTTTGTTATGGTTACAAATTTGAGAATAACACATATTAACGTTTCTACTAGTACCAGTAAAACATCTGAATTAGCATGCATCTTATTTATCAAACTTGCCATTACAATTACAATTTTGCTTATTGTAAGTAAGATCTCTTTAGTGAATATGTATGTACTTACCGTAAGTGGAATTGTTGATAATTACATACGAACGTTTATACAACGGTAACAAGATGCGTCTGCAAAACTGATTTTATCGCTCTTAGTTATGCAAATTATCAATATTATTCAATTCCTAATAATACTACTAGAAGTATATCCATCATTATGCGAGAAAGGTTAGCAAGAAACTTTAATAACATAATTTTTCTCGGTGTAAATACCCTTTAGAATGACTGAAGAGAGGGTCCTAATGCCAGAAAAATGTTTTATCAATTTGGATACGGATATTTTTAGTAAGACAAAGTACTATTCAATTATTCAATACATAGCAAAGTAATTAATATAAACTGAAGTGAAAGAATGAATATTTTATTGAAGCAATGGTAAAAACATTGTTGCTAAAAAATGAGAAAAATATTTATTTTTTGATTATTCCTAAATAACAATTCGTGACGACCAAATACACTACTTGACGTAAGCGTGACAGATTCTTTGCAATTTATCGTTAAACGATCCTTACATCATGAGTTCGTCACGAAACCGTTTGTGATACGCTTTATCGTTAATTTTCTACACGGATACTGTAACGATAAATTCGTGTACAAATCGTGAAGCGTTAACGATGCTTTTGCGTGACGAATTACTGACGAACTACTTATATCGTATCGTTGTGATGAAATAGTGACTTAACCGTCACTATTATATTATTATATTTTGAGCTTTGGCGAAATTGCAGAGGTTGTTTTGTGGTTGTTATTTTGTGTCGAATTTCTGCTATAATAGTGTGATCTCTAGACCTTTATTCCTAAATCATATTATTGGATTTGACCTAGTTTGGCTCTGAGATACAAAAATATCTATTATATTTTAGTTTAGTTTTATATCATATATTAAAATATTCTATACAGGGTGATCTGCGTAGAGTGGAATTAAAAGTTTTTTTAACTTGCAGATACATCAAAAACTCGAAATTCGGCACGAGGTCATAATTGATCATTTTCGTTCTACCTAAAACATTTTCAGACCTTTAGCTATACAGGGTGTGCCAAAAGTTGGTATCAATTTTTTAAGAATAATAATAATAATCCTTTATTGCCCAACAGCTTAGAGCCAATTACAGAACAATATCAAAATTATAGGTTCTACATGTTACACTAAATTTATTGATCGTGTTTTATTCAAAGTTTGTGATTATAGTACTTTTAATTTATAGGTATACTGTGTTAATTCTAATTTAAATTTTCCAAGAGATGGAGTAAATAAATCCAGATTTTTATCATGTTTGTTGTAATGTCTACATAGTTTTAATAATCGAGAATTAATTTGTTGGTTTGTTGTTGGAGTGTCATACACTAAAGAGTTATAATTACGAATTTGTTTTAAACGGCATCTTAATTTTTCTAAAATATAAGTATCATCAATCCATGAACAACCTTATACAAATAACATGGTATCAGTCTTTCGTGCAAGTTTTAAATACTATTAAATTTGAATTCTCGATGTAGTTGTTTCTTTGGTATGTCTCTGTTCGGGTATTGTTTGTGTTTAACAAAAAATAAATGTTTTAGAAACTTCCTTTAAATTGATTCAAGTTTCATTACATATTTCTTATAATAGGGCACCCAGCATATACAACAATATGATAGTTTGCTTGTAATTGGTGCATTATATAACAATATAGTCTCGATTTCTCGCAATTGTTTACTATTTTTGGTATATTAAATCGTTTTGAAAATAGTATCGGTGATAAGAGAAAAATGTAAGTCATGTGATATTGCGGGACGCCGCTACATTCGTCTTTCAATTATCACATATTGCACTGGGAAAGCATTATTTTAAATTAAAAATTTATAACTGAAATTTATCAACATCAAAATTTATAGTAATTGTTTGTATGTATTTCCAAATGAACGGTAAAAGGAACTAAAAAATAAATCTCTGAAAAGTAAATAAAATTATTGTGAATTAGTATAATTCAAATTGCTTGCGTTTGTTGCTACTGCTTTGTTTACTAAAATTGTTATAAACAATTAACAAAACCTGTAAAGAAAATGTATGGAAAGAATGGGGAAAATTAATGCTGTATCAGCGAGGAAATCGTTAAAGGGGAATCTATTTTATGGGCCGAGACTGACAAAGTGCGGAACCGAAAAGAATTACTTTCAACTGCGTAAAGGTTAGTTTAAATTAAATCAACACTTAAATGTAATTAGATTTAATTGGATAGTTTTTTTCTTTTAAAGCTTGCAAGTGAAAATAGGGTTTTATTAAATTTTGTGTAGAATAAAATTTAGATGTATGCAATAGATAATAAATTTTTTATTAGTTAATAAATTTTTAATCAATAATTTCAATTAAAAAACCAATCCAAGACCTTGAGATGTAAGAGCGAGATAAAATTTTCAAGTTAATTTGTTTGATTTGTTTAAACAATTTAGAGTCTCATGCTAAACTAATTTTTTTTTATAAAACCACAATAACAATCCATAGTAATATGTTACACAAAATCACAAGTTTCGCCACCAAAATAAAAATTGTGTTATACCGCAAGCTTCTTTGATAATCCTACAGTTATAACATCTACTTAGCCTTTCCTATTCAAATCTTACCATTCATTACAAAGTACTAAGACTGTTAACCAAAAACAGAAAGTTGATTCGTTCTCATTTGGGAATTAAAAACTTTTACAACAAATATGACAAAATTTAAAAATACCGCTCCTTCTTCTATATATTAAAAAACCTACGAACTAAAATTGCCGCTTGAGGGCCATTGGAAAACAGAAATATGTATTTAATGATTTGAGCACTTATTTCACGATCTATGTTTGTTTTGTATTATAAAATGCATTTAAAATTGTTAGCTTTAGGGGGTAATACATTAAAACTCATTGTTTCATTTATATTTTTCAAAAATTGTGTTTCAGCAAATTTTAAAGTTTGGGCATATTTGAGCATGAAAATTTATCAATTTACCTACGCCAAGTATTAAGCTTTGTATTGTAACATCAAAATTTTTAGAAACATGTATTTTTTGTCTAAAAATCATCAAAAATTTGATAAGTATCGATAGCGACAACACAATAATTCATAAACATCTGACCTACGCGCATATACCAGCTGTTAAGCAGTAGCGTAGTAATTTCTTAACAGATCTGGGTGTACATTACTAAAAATGATTCATTATACCTCAATAATTAAAATAACTCATACTTACTGTTAATACGTGTATGCATTGAAATATTCGTTCTGAAACGAACAGTTTTAATGAGGAAATACAGAAAGACGAAATAAACTAAGGAAACCTACACTACGATCCGACGCTATTGACTGAGATTGTAAAAGATAAGTAAACTGACAATCACGTACAATGGAACATGATTGTATCCTCAAGTAATACACTATACTTTTTCCAAAACCAGTATGTAGTATCTATGAGTTTTATCAAAATATAATTTATGATTTAACTGTCAGTTTGGTAATTAAAAAAAAATAGCTCTTTTCATGAGTCCTAAAAATTTTTTTATTCTCAATAATGAACAATAATTATCAAGTTTCCTTTTTTATTTGAAATTTAGAAGTCGTATTGACAGATTTTCAGCTTAGATAAATAAATATCAGTTTCAAATCAACACGAGCAACCAATCAGTCAATTGGCTACCGTTAGTAGTAACGAAATGATTTTCTGCAGATGTTTCAGATATGACAAATTTTCTCTAGTGGTTTATGACTACGAAAAGTCAAATTTCCATAGTGGTCGTGGAAATTGTTATTTGTCCAACAAGTGAGGAAAGCGATTCTTTTTCCCACTCGAGTTCGAGTGAGAGTGGAAAAAGGCTGTCCTCATGTGTTAAATACAACATTTTTTCCACGACATTCCCCAAAAAAACAACTTAATGAAAGAAGTAATATTGTCAACGTAACTTATTGTTACAGAATTTCGTCACATTTTCGTACGTAAAAGCAAAAGTTGATAATAGGGGGGCCCAATAGTCTCGCTACAATATTCTGTAGTATCGGTGTGGTCTCAATCTGTCATAGCGCAGCCGCGTAATTCTAACCAATAAATGTAGGCTAGCAATTTTTAAGAGTCGAAATATAAGATATTAAATTAAACAAACCTGATTGAATACTAAATTAAATTGTTTAACTATACTAGGCGCATATAGTTCTAATAATACATTCTTACATTTTTTTAAAGAGGCATTTTTGTAACACGACATTATTTTTCTCGCTAGTGAGGAAAAACCAATTTTCCTCACTATTTGTAGAGAAGAAACCTCCGTTTTCTAAGTATGTCGTGGAAAAAAATATTTTTTTCCTAGACGATTAATGCGAACACAAAATTGTAAATAAAACAGTTTATTTTGTGCTTTGTATTAAATTTATTTTTGTATTTGATTAATTACGAATCCATGTTTATTAGTTATTATTGAACACCCACCAGTTATTATTTAGTTTGCTATAATTAGTGTTGAGTAAACAGTATCTGTTTGTTTTATTATTGCTCGCGATGAGCGATGTGATTACAAAATTGATTTAGTTCTCTTTTCTGCAATAACAAGTATATTTACTCAAAAAGATGAAAACAACGTCAATTAATTACACTACTGCTTTCAACAAAAATGATTTAAGCGTTTAAATGAATTGTGTCTAAATTTAGAGTACACTTTGGTTTAATGAGGGCGAATGTTGAGTGACGATGCATGAGGTTGTAGTAAATGCGCAAATTAATTATACTCACTACAAAATAGCTTAAGTGGGTTATCGTTGAGTGTTTTACTATTGAAAAACTATTACTTTGAAACGTCAATGCCAACTTAAATTTGAATCTTACTTTATGTTTTATTTGTATGTAATGGCGTAAACGTGCGCCACTAATGAGCTAATAAATCTACTGCATTGTTTTTAAAATTATCATACAATTTTCATGTATAAATCATTAATTGTATTGTTAATTACTTTTAGTACTTACGATAGATAAAATACAAAAAAATAAACTCTAACAAAAAGAAAAAATTACAATAAAAATAACAAAATGTATTTGAATTGCCTTGTCATCTCATATCGAGCTAATTCGTCGTTGATACTGCAATAGGTCGTATGTCAAAAAAATGTCGTATGTATACATAACTCAGGAATACAACAACTGTTCATAACCAACTGTTATTCACAATCAAAGTAACATAGCACAGTCTGATATCCATATTTTCTGAAATTATAACTCTTAAAGTAACAGAAATATTCGATTTTTTTACCTCCTGAAGACTTGTTGATTTTGACATACGACCTATTGCAGTAACAACGACGATATAATCAATGCTATTGTAGAAGAAACATCGTCAGAGGCGTGTGGTCAGTTAAAGTTTAAGATACTATGAAACAGAACAAAAAACACCAAAACTATCTACTAACTTGGACTACGTGAACAAGTAATTGTAAATATCTGCGTGTAATGCATTTTTACGTCTCGTTGATTCTTATGAGCTTGAATAATCATCATAACTCGTTATGGTTTCCGGAGCTGGTCATCAAGTCCCTCCCGGATAATTAGGAAAAAATGTGCAACACAATTTAACAAAACATAATCACATTACACACTTAATTAATATTATTACATGTGAATACTATTAGGGTGGGTAAGGGTTGGCATGTTTAGGTTTTAGTGGTTTTCCTAAACCTTGAAGTAAATGCTTTGCCAAGACAAACCAATCAACAATTGCACACGGTTTCGTCACCATACTGTACAGGTTTATACTGATCTTCTGGGGCACCATACATAACACTTACATCACAATACAATATTTAAAATGTACCATACGATTAAATAAATAAATAAAACTCGTTAGCAATTTGTTTTGAAAATTCTAAATTAATTTTATCTTTAATTAAAATCTTCAAAAGGTGTTTTGTTTTTCTCTTTGTTTACTTATACATACTTGTTACAATCTTGGCAATCTATTTTAAAGACGAGCTCTTAATAGTCTTAATATCGGATTGATCAGTATGAATGTTCTTTTAATACCATCATTATTCTTGAATAGTATTTATTTTATTTTATCAAAAAGAGGGTAACAAGCAAAAATCTAAATTGCTTCTCTTATCCGTCAGTGTCAATTAAGGCTCAAAATATAAAAAGAATAATTTAGTCAAAATACTTCAGTCAGATATTTAATTAATAATCGTCATGGTAAACCCCGTTGAAAATTAATTAGTCTTTCTACAATCGTACGTAAAGAGAGCTGAAAAAATAATCTTGTGACTTTTAAGAGATTAGAAATAAATATGCTCACATAAAAAAATCAGATTTGATACATCTTAAAGATGTTTGAAAATAAACAGAGATAATCGTTGAAAGTATTAAATGTGTATACATACGAATACTTAAAATTTGAATACGAACTACTTCAGTAATACGATTAAAAAATTAAGAATATTAATAAAAAACAATAATTATCCTTATTACCTATGTGTAGTTAGTATGTAACATGCGATGTAATTTTGAATTATTTCCCGATTTAATTTCTATTTAATTTTTAGAAAAAGCACATAAAGCTTTCAACTTGTATTAAAATAAAACAACTGCGCCTAATAAACTTAGAAAATAAATTTTTAAAACCTAAAATAAAAATTCAAACAAATAATACGCAGTACTTTGAATAGACATTTTAAGTGGACGCGTAAGTAATTTTTTTTTTCATTAACAAATTAATTAGAATTTAACGAAGACTTTTTGTGAAGTTCTACATTAAATGTAAAAATATAATTACATAAAAATGATTACCTCTAACTTTCTATTGCAATTTTGGCAAATGCTTCTATTTTGACAATAAATAATACGAAGCGATTACAAAAAACAAACTACACAACTCGATTTGTTTCCGTTTGAGTAATAAAAAACAAATAAATTTGCGTTTTATTATTGAAAGGGAATCCTTTCGTTTATATATAAACGTTTACCTACTTGTGACTTCATGTTTGTTTTAAGATATTAAAAATTAAGTGAATTTTAATATAACAACAAAGATTGATTATATTTGTAATACTTCTTGTCATTGATCAATCATCATACAAAACACTAACTGGATGCGTAATAGTTATTTATCTAACGAGTTTGGAAATTTTCTTCTCGAAAAAGTTAGGTATATTACTTTTCTAATTTTGACTAGTAAAGTGACATTTTTCATAATCAATGTAGGTTTTGAAACATCTACTTCTCGTAACTTGTTACGAAAAGTATACTTAACTAGTTATGAAAAGTATACTTAACTACTTATTTTTTTATTTCTTATGTCATAAGTTGCAAAAAACCCTATTTAAACCAGATTTATAAGAGGAAAGCAGTTGGTATTTCTCAAACCACGTTTACCATGTTTAATTTCATTATGTACTGCATATTGTACTTTCAATTTAACGTGTTTTTGTCAAAATTATAAAAAAATCTTTTATGTAATACGTAACGAAACATGATTCGTCATCATGCGTTTCGTCACTGATTACATAAATAGGTATTTTGTAACGAGTAACTGTAGTAATAATTCATAAATAAATAAATTCACAGATGCTTAGTTTTTTTGTGTTTACAAGAAATTTGAGTTGGTAGCACTGTCCCGTCGATTGCTTGACAATTTGCTTTGCGTTGTCAACTAATACCAACCTAACAAAAATTTCCCTATTTCCTCGGAAACTACAAAACAACGCGGAGCGGGAAATGGAACTTCCCGTGCATCGAGAATAACCGGGAAATCAGTAATCTTAGGCTATGAGTACAAAAATTTATTTTTTTAACTGCGGGATTTTGACAATTAATAAAAAACAAACTGAAGGTTTTTATAGGGTTTAATTAATTATGTTGCGCTGATTCTATTGGTGAATCAAAAGTATAAATTGCGCAATGCTAATTATAATATTATTTAAATTATGCATTTAAGTTTTGACGGTTTGATTATAACACATTTTTGTATTCCAGTGCAATATTATCATTATACATTTATTTTATTTTAATGTTCTATTTAGAATTAACAAAAAAAAACATGACTGTTCCTTATTAAAAAAAAAGATTATGGTTTATACAGTGTGGAACAAAAGTTCCGGACAAAATTGAAACTAGGGGTTATTTATGGTAATATGAAAAACGCTGCAACAGGTAACTTTTGAATTTTAAAAGGCATATTTTGACATAAATTTGTCGATTGTAGAGGTTACCATGGCAACGCAATGAGTCAACAACCATTTTTTTTAACGGAAACTCATAATTTTTTTTTAATTTTCGTATTCGCTATTAATCAAGGATTTTTGGCAATACAGTGTAGTTCAAAAATACCTTACACAATTCCAAGGATGAGTCATTTACTAAGATATGACAAAATGCTGAAATCTCGGCTGAAACAGATCATTCAGAATTACCGAAACTACAATTTGACATAATTTTGACAAGTGCAGCAGTTACCATGACAACGGTGTGACGTCACCTAACATTTTTTTATAGAAACCTACACTTTTTTTTAGATTTTCCGATTCGTTATTAATCAAGAATTATGGCAATAATAATAAAATCATAAAAACACAGTGTGCTTCAAAAAACTGCACATAATTCAGTAGATTGGTGATTTACCATGATATGAAAAAATGCTGAAACAAATCACTTAAGGATTGCAAAACTATCATTCGACAAGCATAACATGACAACGTTACGACGCATAATACAATTTTGTAATATAGGAATTTTGGTTCCATTAAAAAATTATGGTAATATGTCTTTTAAGATAAAAATATGATTTTTTAAGTTTTTTAATGCTTCTAGAAGTCTTCCCACTTTTGTGATGTTGCGTTTTTGAAATCCCCGTATACAAACATACATTCCTACTTAGTAGGTTCTAGTTAAAAAGAATTTATTGTACCGACATGCCAGTTTTTCGCGTTATTAAAAAGAATTAATTTGATTCGACTTCTCGTCTTTGTTTCCATCTGCGTCCGTTCCGCCACACAAACCTCTGTTTCATGTCATCAAGCCAGGGTTCACAGTAAGCCGTAACCTCCAGGTATTTATGTTTTTATTTAAGTAATTACATAAACAATACCGTAATTAAAAAGGGCTTTAAATTTCATTTTCTGTCGCGACATGTACGTGCATATTAATTTTCAGTGCGCTTAAAATTAGGCAATTGAATGGACATTCTGTGCGTATATTTAAGATAGTAATGAAAGACGCGCAAGGTTAAGATTTTGTATAATAGACATACCGTTTCTATTTGATTTGTATGAGCTACAAAACAATTAATCAGATAAATTGTTGTATTAATAAAAATTAACAATCACGTGATCAATTTCATTTTTCACAATTTCAGTAATGTTAATCCCATATAAATTTTGTTTATTTGCAAATTTATATCTTGATTCAAATACAATAAATCTTGTAGATTTTTCTTTGTAACGAACCCTTCTTATTTATTGTATTTTTTGTGTGTTGTGTTAACTTTGATCAAATTTGTAACAGTAGTTTCCTAAGATAAGTCAACAGGAAAGTACCTTATTGGACAGGCTTTCAGTAAACAACGGCTGAAGCTATTTAACGTCGTGACCTTGTTTGACGCCCTCCCGACTTTATCGATTGTTATAGACGATTTTGCAACCATTTACCATGACCTTAGCATTTCACAAATCATCTCGCGACCCACCCTCTTCTAGTAATCTACGGAGCAACCCCTATTTATGTTATTTTTTTAATTCAAAATTGTCGTTAACTTCTTTTTGCATGCAACGTATCAAATATTTATATTTGACTGTTTCCTATACACTGTACTGTACAAACAAAAAATCTATTAAACAATTTTAAATACTTATTTAATAAAATGTAATTGGCTACCTAAATTTATTTAACAATTGAACTAGATTATGGAATATTTTCCAGATGATGTCATTATTTAACATAACGACATCCTGATTATATATATTATAAAAAGCTGTTGCTAACAAATTGTTTTATACATAAGGAACAATCATATTAAAGTAATTGCACGTTTAATTGAACTTGAAATGAAAAAAAAAGAAGAATATTGACCTTATTTGATGTCAAGGCTGGATGTATGTATATACAACGCCTACAACTAAATACGGATTTAATCTCATTATTGTATTGTAAATCCATACGCTCAACTTTAAATAGTTTGCAATTTTGTAACGCTAATTCTCTTCTGTGTATTTATAAATTTTCTAGGAATAATAAGGAAACTATACATATTGCGGGAGCGTTGTTTTTTCACAGCAATTAA
>JALBCR010003090.1:80000-178186 GCA_030710515.1 Abscondita cerata
TCAATTGGTAACTTGTAGATTTTTACTTCTGACATGTATTATTACTTTAAAATCTAAGAATGAATACCCTACCAACTTGCTATAAATTATTGGACAACAAAAAATACGCATGTAATTAAAGAAGTCCTTAGAAAATGCATTTACGACCACATATTGCAATTAAAAACAATGCTAACCATGACCGCAATACCTTATACTTCAGCTTCAACTGGGAAAAAAAATTTACACACACACATTTTTTTATTACTGTATTAATTTTTACTACCGAGCTTATCGATATTAATTAGTTATTTTCTAATAAGAAAAGATTTAGGAAGTCGACAAATCCATTACATTCTCTAATTCATCGAGTTTAAAATAAACTCGAGCGTCCTTTCATCTTCGCTAATTGACCCATTTTGTTTATTTCTGTATTTTTGCGAAATATGTAGATTTGATTTAGAAAAAGCAGTTTCCGTGTAAATCAGTGAGAAATATAAAAGTTCGTTTTAACAAAAAAAATTGTCTTTTTGACAAATAAATTTTGCATGCCATTAATAAAACGTATTTAAATATAAATATTATTCCAAGAAATTTAATTTCTGCTCCAGTTTGTTTTTATTTTTGTTGTTGAACTTTTAATGTTATAATAGTATTTTTTTTCAACTTATTGTTTTTTATTTACGAAAAATAAACACGATCATCTTCTCCGTCATTGAAATTATTTAAACTCTGCAATTAGTAGGTTGATTGCGTTAACGAACTAGTTTTTAAGTAGGCGATTAATAATTATTTTTATTTGCAAAACATAAATAAATCCTCCGCAACTAATATTGCACAAACCTCTTTAAACAAACTAAGCGGAAATAAGCATTGATTTTTTTATTAACAAACACAAAAAAAGATAATCGTACTATTATGTACTCTTTGATACGATGATACCCCTTACATTTATGGGCAAAATGTTGCCAACTGTTAATACAATTTTGACATGATTCAAACTCAAACCTGGCTTTAGTTCTTACATTGGTATTAAAACAAAAAACATTGACATAGTTTTTATACATTGATAAAAAAGCTTGTAAACGACATTAACAAACGTGATTTCTTTTCTTTGCAAATGTAAACACAATCTATGGTATTTTGTTTCCACGTTCTATACAAGAACGTGCTCATTGTAGTTTATTATAAACCAAATATTTTTCCTTCAGTTTTTCCATCAGTTTTTAATTTGACAAATAATAATTGTTTTATTATAATGTGTGTAATAAGACCTAACAATATGTGGTTGAAAGTAAAAAAATTCCGTTTTAATCCTCAATCCCAACTTTTTTATTTCACGTTATACGAGATATGGTTTCGTTAAACTTGAAAATAAATCTACCCTTTCGTAATGATAAAATAATATTATAATTAAAGCAAGCACCTTCTCATAACATCAAAGCAAACTAATTTTTTGATTTTATAATATCACTAAAATTGTATTGTTTTTAATTTAAATATCACTAAAAGTTTTTCTATAAATTTTTAATGAAATGAAAAATAAAATAAAAAATCAAAACAAGTGTTTATTAATCCAAATAAAGACAATGAAAACTAGTTTGTAGATTGTACTTAAAAATAATCTTATAGAATTTGTCAGAATGTCACTAATTTTCTCGTTTCTCCACATTTTTTTCATTAAAAAAATATTTTTATGGAATTTTTATGATAAGTTAATTAAAAATAATTTTAGAGCAAAAATTAATATGGCTTTTTTTGAAAACCAAACAATTTTTTATTTTATATTAAAATAATTGATAAGTGTTTGCTTAAATATTTCTAAACCCTCAAGTGATTGTTTAAATATTTGACAAAAATCATTCTATTTTTAGAACAACACTTGTAGTAACAATAAAATCAAAATCAAAGAAAGTCATTGTTGCTTACTTATCACATAAAGAAGCAAAAAGATCTGACTTAAAAGTTTGACAAAAAATCATTCCATTTTTAAAATAAACATTGAAAGAATAGTTTATTCATCTATCCAAAAATGAAAGTAAGACTTAAAATAAATAAAAATATTAAATAAATTTGAAAAAATGGTAGGTTCAGAAATGTTCAAAGAAATTTCGTTAATGTTAACTCAAATTGGTGGTAATTGCTTTACATTATTTTGTAATGGTGTTTATCTTGAGTTTGATGATATATGTTAATTTCAATTCCAAGAAAATTGTAAATGCGTGCTTGCGTCATACGAATTTGTTTAATTAAATTATCAAAACCCTGAGTTTTCAAAACATCTTTATTAAATTTTCAATTATTTTTTTGCTAATTAAAAAATCAATTATTAACTATTGTTTTAGATAATACGATCACTAAGTAAAGAATGACGCAAGTATATGTTGCAATAATGACGAGAAGTTATCGATCTATTTATTATCGTAAAGAAAGTTTGTGAGCATAACTTGACTACTTATATAACAATACAATTATCAATGAGTATAAACATGCAGTAATTTATGTAAATTAATTTATTTGTATTAATGTTAACTTGGATTTCTAAAATATGGAGTGAATCCATTTATCTATAAGTACGGTAGGTTGCTCTTTACAATGTAAACTAGATAGGTTTGCGAACAATTGTGTTGAAGCAATTTATTGACTATGAACTCGGAAAGCAGTTCTTCGAATAAACAATTGTTGAAATCAGTATAGTATTCCAAACACCGATGTTCTGAATTTTGCTACTGCAGTTTTGTAAAAAGCTACCGAAAGCTATCAAATACAAATATTGAATCCGTGGGTGCAAAAATTGACTTACGTTTTGTTTCCGGAAAAGAATCAGATATAACGCATGGAACCTTAAATGGAAAATTTAGTTCATTTATACGGATTATTTTTCAATTTAATTTTGTTTGCTTGAGAATAAAAACTTGTAAGAAATTTAATCGAACACAATCACAACGAAACCGTCGATAAAAAACTTGTTTCGAAAAACAGTCCGTCAAATAAATAATTTGATAAGTATTCGAAACGCCAATATTTTGATGTTTGCTGTATAGAAAATATACCAAACGTAAATGTCCAATCTGATGTGACTAGAAAATTTGACAAACTTGTACCCCTTATTTTAGAATTTATTAACGAATATTGTTAAGAAAATAGAATACCGAGTAAAAAGGTATAGACTTATTTTTTAATTTCTTTATTAACCATGTTAAGAGCTGATTTAAAAAATAATTTAAACATAATAATTAGAGCGTATAAGTCCTGTTTAAAAAGTTAAACAAAAATCAAAAACTATACTGAAACACAATTTTGACAAACTTGTTCTATATTTTTCCAATTTGTCTAGTGAATTATGTTAAAGAACGACTAAACTAGTAATTGAAGGTAAAATGATTAGCGTACTGTTTTCGAAAACACTCATAACCTCGAACACAAACTCATCGAATCTCTGAATTAAAAATACAACAGACTTGTACGATTTATTTTCTCAATTTAATTTTTATCTAAAACAATTAGTATTTTTTATTGAACCTTCTTTTTAAGAGTGAGTTAATTTAAACAATGTTCTAAAAATAATATTAGTACTTACGTCCTGTTTTCGAAAAAATCAGGAACGCATGTACTGTGAAATCCTTGAATAGTTCAAGCAAAAACATAATTTCGTGTATAAAATTAACTTCGTAGAGGAGAACTATTAGAGACAAGGAATTACTTTATTTTGTACTAAATCCGATTGTTGCATAAATAAATACAACAAATCTAAAGCAAACTCGTAAAAATAAATGATGTTGAATTTTGCCAATTAAAAAATCTGTACAGATTAAATTCAAAAAACAAATCAAATTGTATTGATAATTTTTATTCCACTCGTGTCGTAAAATCCAACCTTGAAAATGACTAAATACATCAAAACATGTTTGTAAAAATAATAATAGAGATCCCAGTGATGTCAGGCAAAACTTAATAGAGACAAAACCAACTTAATTGACTTTTTGATTTTGGGTTTACACATCGTCTTGAAATGACGCTTTTAACTCCTTTGAGTCAAATTCTAAATACTAAAGTATATTTGTTTACAAACAACTTTTTTTTAGTATTCTGACAAAGCCTTTTGAGATTATGCATAACTAAACCGTGCACTACAGAAATGATTGCAGACAGATAATAACAATTAAAGTTGGGTTCTATTTACAAAGCACGTAGGAATTAATAATACTACAAACGCATGTGCAATCACAACTTTTTCCATACACATATATTTGTAATAATTAACTCTCACTAGCCATTGCGTTTTAATAAAAAAATTATAACTTTCTTTCTTATGCCGTAAATACGTGCGAATAAACAAGACATTGATTTAATTACGCATACAATAAACATAACATAACCCAATTTTATATTTATAACATTGTTTAAAAACATTGAGACGCAACAAAAAAGTACCTAAAATATAAAATATGGAACATTGAGTTTAACAAAAATAAACACAATATATTGCATAATAATATATAGTCCCAATATATTTATAAAATTTATTCGTGCTTGGCGAAAATTAAGAAATACGAGCAAAATTCTGCGTAAAGTGTTAAAAATAACTTTCAAACGGTAGACAAGTCAGCGTCTCAAAAAAATCCTCGAAAATGATCAAAATAACTCTTATGTTCTAATTAAATTTAACACCAGATGTTCTATTCGTTTAATATTACACTAATATATTAATTTGAATTAATCGCGTAATGTCATTCAACCGGTAAAATCCATATTTTTTTAAGGTGGCCCATTTTTTATTTTATTTTAATCAGTGTTACGTTCTTGAAATCAAAAATAAATCTGTTTTGATTATCAAAAATATGATTTAGATGCTAATTACAATCATTTTTCTATAAAAATAAATTAGTTTTTTCAATTAAAAATCAGAAATTAAGAATTAACTCACCAACTGTTTTTATAATTTGAAAATCGTCAACGTCCAAATCGTCTTCTTTATCTTCTTCTGAAGTGTAATCTTCTTGAATGGACGTCGAATCCAAACTGTCTGTACTTTCTTGCCGGCATATTAAGCTCGGATCTTCCATTTCAATCATTTGAAAAAAATCACTTAAACGTTACGATCGCAAAGAAACACTTTCTAGACTAAACAAATATGTGCATGTGTGTTACTTCTGCAAGTAAGAAATTACATCTGTGTGTGTTTTGAAAGGCGCGAGATCACTTCAAATCCCACTTTCTTTAAGAGATGAAAGAATTCAAAGCGCACGCTCGGCCTTTAATCAAATCGGTGCCAAAAATTATGATAAACTAATAGTCGAAATAAATTTTCATACAATACAATTAATAAAAGCTGCAAAATTTTTGTATTAATAATTATTAACTATTTTCGATGAAAAATTAGATTTACCGAACACATATTTATTTATACGACGCGTGTTGTATGTATTTTGAGAAACGGCAGTGCATTTAATTTAATTAATAGATTATAAAATTGAATTGGATCACAAAATTTGTATAAGTCTGATTAAAAACTTTAAATAGAATCTGAGTATAACATTTCTTTTTTAGGTTCTTGGCGGTGACTAACAAACACTAAAATAGAAAATATTGGAAAAATCGACAACTTTCTTCTCAGTTTGGCATAAATGCCGATAAAATCTAAAAAGTGTATTCCGTCCTAACTACATTTGGTCGTAAAATAGTACAGTTATATAAATTTTTCAACCATACGTTGTTTTCAGAAAGTGGTTTTATCGAGAAAACTGCATATTGACGAAAAAGTTGCCACATTTGTGAAGAATTATCTGGAATATGAGTAATTAATCAACACACGCGAGATACTTTAGTAAGAAAAATTACATAGTTGATGTAAACACTAATGCATTATAAATTATCTTCTCTTATATCCATATGTCAGAGCACAAAATGATTTTTTTTTCAAGATACAAATCAACGAAGATACTTAGGATGTAATAAAGTTTTAAAAACTTGTTTTTTTAGAAAATCTGGAAAACAAACATTTTGGACCAAATAGAGTCATGTTCTAATGTACGAAATATTTTAATAATTTGCAATTATCGAAGTAGAATATATATTTTTTAAACTTGTTTATCGACATGTAAAAGAAAAAGGCATTCACGCGAAACCTGCACGTTACGCATAACTATTCATGAATTTTTTTTAAATAATATTTTTTTAAACTTTCAATCATTAAGCAAGTGCAGTCTGCATATGGGTTGATCATAAGCCCTACTTTTCATAACGGCCACATTTTACAACTGCTATCTTTTCTAGTCCGTAACGCCCACGATATTCACAACGGTCACTTTTGATCTTTGTTCATTACTTTCAACTTTTTTACACGGTCATTTTCCTAAGTGTTTACAACCACCCCTTTGTTCATGACGGTTACCGCAGACGTTTTTTACAACGTGTGAATGTGAATTTTTTGCCTGCGAGTGTTTTTTTTCAAATTCGGGATCAAAAAGAAATCGCATGGAACCAGATCTTGTGGCTAGGTCGCAATTCGGGAAGAATGAGATGGGGTGTTATTCTGATGGAACAGCACTTTCTCACGTGCCAAATGTGGCCGTTTTTTCTTTAATTCGATATCAAAACAGGTCAGTAAATTGGCATAGTATTGACCAGTTATTGTTTTACCCCTTTACAAACAGTCAATATAGATTATGTCTTTAGAATCCCAAAAAATAGTCGCCATGATCGTATTCGCCGAGTGACCAACTTTGGTCTTGTTTGGTGCAGTTTCGCCGGGTAAAATTCACTGTTTTGAGTGTTCTTTGGTTTCTGGAGTATGATGGTAGATCCAGGTTTTGTCAACAGTCACATATCGCCAAAAAAACTACACCGGATTACGTTGCAACATGGCCAAACATTGTTTTGAAAGTTGAACACGAATTTTCATTTGGTCCACTGTGAGTAATCGCGGCACCCATCTTACCGAAACCTTTTTTATATGCAAATCTTCTTGTAAAATATTGTGCATCCGTTCGATTGAGATGCCTACAATATTAACTATCTCATGCACTTTCAGTATTCGGTCAGTCATTACTAGGACATTAATTTTCTTGGGTATGACCGTTTGTAAGAGTCCGGGGCGTTCACTATCATCAGTGCTCATATAGCTCGTTTTAAATGAATTAAACCACTTAAAAACCATTCCATGCGATAGAGCAGGTTTGTCTTATATTTCCGTAGCTTCTTCTCAGTTTCTTCCATAGTTTTTTCGCGTAAGAAATAATGTTTAATTAAAACACAAAATTCACTTTTTTTTCATATTTACAAAATAACAACAAACTATATTCTTTCTATGACTGTCAAATGTAAACTATTTCACTGATTGGAATGAAATTTGCAGTTTAGACCTCTGAAAGGTAGTAATCTATTTTAACGTTCTTGTTTTGCCGATATCAGAGCCAACTAGCGAAAAATCACGATACCGTCAAACAGTTCTCATATATGCACCTTACACAACTACAACGTTCTTCATAACGGTCATACGTCCAGGTTTTGAAATAGAACGTTATAGTTGAAATGGTTAAATGTCATTATAGATGACTATATATTTGTTAATTCGAAAATAAAAATAATTTTGTTAATTTGAAGTGACTGTTTTTTCAAAATTTCTTCCTTGTAGACTGGTAAAATTAAAAAAAAATTGTTGACACAAGGAAAATATCACTTTTTACAAGTATTTCGAAAAAGTAACTTTTCTTCAAAATCCAAATAAATAAAATTCTCTATAAAGTGGCTTTTTAATGTTTTCAATTTTAAATTAATTAGTCGAGAAAAATTGACGTTTGTTTTGCATCAGTTTTTTGGCAACAATCCAACTTCTACAAATTGTACAAAAGTTATAATAACACAACATTTATGTTTAATTATCATATTATTTTTAAAAGAAAATAAAAAAAGTAGAGAAGTGCTTCAGTACAGTACAAGATAAATATTTTAGGTATAAAATCGAACAAAACAGCCCAAACAATACACTAACATTTAAACTACACAAAAAAACGTAGTAATAGATGGTCTATAGATGACATAATTTTGCTTGGTGTGGGCTGTTTTATTAAGCTTGGTACGCTGCCATATCTCGAAAACTATTGGGTATAGAAATTCAGGAAAAAAAATTACTACTAAAATGGCTAAGAGAAAATCCTGGAAATTATTTTTAAGTTCCGAATTTCACATCAAGGGGGCGCAATTGACAGGGCGAGGCATAAAATTTAAGATTTCTCCGAAAAATTTTATATGAAGCTATTACTTTAATAACATCATTAGAAAACCTGAATCATTCCGCAAAGTTTGGTCTGAGGTTCATTGGCGTACCGGCCTTAATAAGACAAGGAGAGGCCCCACAATGTCTAATAACTTAAATGACTGTATTTTCTAAATGACTTATCTGATTATAGCAAACTCAGGTTTCTTTGTAAGAAATCGGCACTCGACAGTTTTAAATAAAATTGCCAAAAGCCGCAGTTCGCAATAATACCATTTTTGTCAATTTTGTCACTAAAATTCAAATCATACAGTATAATTTTGAAGTCATAATCGGAAAGTAGATTAAATTTGCTAGGGAAAACTCAAAAACCGCAGTTCGATATCTTCGCCCGTTTCAGAGTTATTGTCAGAAGATTTCATTTTTTATACTTTAATTTGATAAAATGGTTATTTTCCTAGCTCCAGGGAATTTTTGATTTAATTTTATAGTTTGGTTTGTCGCCCATTTCAGTGGCACAAAACTACATTTAAATTAAAAACACCCCACAAATAACTTCTAATAAGGCATAGGTAACTGTCAACAGTTTTAATTTTGATGCTAAAAAAACTCCGTCTTTGATTCTTTTTGAATTTTGTATTACTTATTTTCCAAATTTGTGTTAATCCGTCAATAATGGCTTTCACTAATGCCGAAGCTTACGATATGCTCGCCGTCAATTTTCAGTGTTTCAAAAATGCTCCTATCGCAGCACCTGAATTTGTTGTTCCTGAACGAAAACACTACAAGAAGAGGGTATTTCGACAACTAGGAGATAGTTTAAGGAAGTATACGACCCATTCTAGTCCTTTTTAGAAGACGTCCGTCAAGGAATGAAGATAGCGTAATTAACGTTCTTGCATGCGCGGAAGCGAATCTAAATTTAAGCACAAAGGAAGTGTCCTTAGAAGTAGGAATAAGTCACGTTTCGGTGTTTCGAGTTTTAAAAGACTTTAAACTACATTCCTACCATATGGTTCAAAGCTTCATATAAAATTTTTCGAAGAAATCTTGAATTTTATGCCTCGTCCTGTCAATTGCGTCCTTTTGCGGTGAAATTCGGAACGTGAAAATAATTTCTATCATTTTCTCATAGTCGTTTTAGTAATAAAATTGTTTTCCCGAATTTCTATACCAAATAGTTTTCGAGATATGGCCGCGTACCAAGCTTAATGAAACAGCCTGTATACAATATACATATAATTTTGATCTTATTTTAGATGTAATGTTTTTGAGTTCTTAAAGATATATTTTATTATACTGTGTGAACAAGGTTTGGCATCTATTAATTAACGTATATATGACATTTAAGTTTATACACATTTAAGATGTCTTCAAATAAGAAAACAAGAAAAATGTGAGCAACGAACGACATGAAAATCTTATTTCCGTGTGAAACTTTTTCTCATATGCCCGTATCATCAATTGAACCGGTCACCCATCCAAGTACTAAGACCACGGGTGACGATTCTTAACTTCGGTGTTCGGACGAGAACATGTGCTTTCAACGTGCTATGGCTGGCTGTTACAAACATAAATTTTTAAAGATTAAAGGGTTTCCTTTTAATATTAAAAAATGTTTCTTTTGTTAAAAGCTACCTCAGTTACTATTATAGTACCTAAAAATTTTTAAAGTGGTAAACTAATCTTAATCTCAAGGTCGAAAATATATTTTCTATTTATTATTATTTTTTATTTGATTTAAAGTGCATCAACCGCTAAGGTTATTAGCACTTTATTCTTATGTTGTCATATTTTAAAATGTCATGAATTTCTACACTTTACAAGTCATATTTGTCTCTTAAGTGATGGATTTCCGGACATTTGGCTAGAATGTTTCTCACGGTCAAAAATATCTTGACATCTCTCTAGCGGGGCGCAACGCCTTTAACGAGGTACGATGATGTGATTCTCGTATGACCTAAACGAAATCTCGTAATCAGTACATGCTCCCTACGAATTAACAGACCCGTTTTGCTGCCGCTTATAGATTTGGTTATTTCCTTTAAAAAACCCTTTTGATTTACGTAGGATTTCAAAGAGCCAGAAAAGAAAATTACGATATCGTCGACGTAAATGTTGCGACCGATGTTCAAATCAAGGTTTTCGCAATAGTTATTATTTGCGATCGCATAAAGAATGACTCTCAGGTTGAAACTCTAGGGGATGCCATTTTCTAACGTTCTACGACTCAAAAAAGACGTAATGAAAGAAAGCAAGTTACCTCTGTAACCCCAATCGTATAGTTATAGTTTCAAAAAACCGAATCTGCACGTCATATTATAAGCCTTCTCTATATCTAAGAAAAAGGCCGTTAAGTGATGTCTGGCATCGAAGCTTCGCATGATACAGAGTTCGAGATGAACCAGGTTGTCTGGCGATAATCGGGGCCCGCACGAAAACCGGACTAATATTTCATCAACTGGTCATCATCTTCATTCACCAGACGAGTCTTCTGTTCACCATCGATTCGAGAAGCTTACTCAGACACTACTTGAGATTTATCGAACGGTAATTTTGAGCTAACAAAGAATTTTTATCGCTTTTAAGTAGCAGAAGTAGCTTACCTCCAACGTGAAGGGTACGTGTCCTTGATCAATATCTGATAACAAGTCTCTAGCAAGGAATTTTTGAAAAGGTGGTCGGCTTGTTTTCTGAAGCGTAATGGATGTTATCATCCCCGAGGCAGCTGTTCTTAGATTTGGCGAAAGCCTGTTTAGGAATGGGCGTTGTAGTCGTATTCGACTTTGGTGCGAAAATCGAGATGGCGTTCGGAAACCCGCTAGCGTTCGACGAAGTTTTTGTTGGAATTTCGTAAGCTGCTCACCTGCTCAAAACGGTCAGCAAATTTCTCGAATACCTCTGCCGGCTCACCTATCGCGACGACATCCACCCACAAAACAGGAGTTTGCAAGTGCTGCTTACATCTGAGATCGTACGCACTTTTTTTCACACCAGCGAAACCAGAGAATCGGTGTCACTCTTTTGCTCCGCAATATCGTTCGACGGGTTTCTGCTCTAGGGTGTTTGAAAGAAATCATGTTTTGTGCTTCTTAAAAACGTTAAAAGACTTCTTTTTCAACCAAGAGACGCCCCTCTTCTCAGAGTGATAACCTCCAGATTTCGGGATGGCGATCGACAAGAGGGATATATCGCCGTCGATGTTTATTCTTGTGGGAACGGCCAGAGCAGATAAGTTGGATCCAAAAGATCTCAATCTGCTTTATCGATATTCCACCTTTCAAGAATGTAACCCTCGGAAAGAGGTTCGATTCCATCGTGATAGGAAAGTCACTATCCTACAGATCGTCAAGAGCTCTCCATTGGATCTTCGGTGTAATAGATGCAGAGCAAAAAGATATATCGAGAGTCAAAAAATCGTTAGATCGAGCATTTAAAAAGGTAAGTGAACCTTCGTTTCGTAGCGTCAGATTGGAGTTATTAATAAATAAACTTTCTAGCAGCCAACCACGAGCGTCCAGCTTTTTCCGAACCCCACATGGGATTATGAGCATTGAAATCGCCAACGAGCAAGTACGGATGTTGCAGCTGGGTAAGTATGTTTTGTATGTCATCAAGTGGCCAATCGAAACGAGGTAAGTACATATTGAATATACAAAGAGTGAATAGATGAGTAATTATAATGCTTACTACTTGTAGGTTGTATGAATGTAAGCTTTCGCGGCTGTTGTCATTAAGATTATTATCTTCCGGGTTGAGCCGTGTTCGTCCTTCCTTCCTACGTTCTCTGCTTGACGTTTCGCTAACCATGCTGGTAGCTTCTTCAGAAGTTACTCTAAAGACTGATGTTGTTGTCTTCTGCTCCTCGTTATATACCTATGTTCCTTTATGGTTGGTTGAGGTCGATCAGTGACGGGTGGTTGGTTTTCGATGGTTGGTTGATCTTCTGTTTGGTATCGACTAATTTTGTGGCGACATTTGTTTTCTTTGTTTTTGTGAAGAGTTAGTTTCCACGTGTTGCTTAATCGGTAACCATCTTCTCGATTAAAGTTGTTTTTATTTTTCATAATTTCTAAGGATTCTCTGATTATCCTTGGATAGTAGTTGTTAGTCCTTGATAGAACTTTAGCTTCCTCGAAGTTGATGATGTGTTTTCCTTTTTCGTGTAGATGTTCTGCGATTGCTGATTTATCTACCGCTCTGGACTTGGCGTCTCGGTGATGTTCTTTTAATCTACGTTTTATGTTGCGCCCAGTTTGACCAATGTAGACCTTTCCACATGAACAATCAATTTGGTAGACCCCTTTTGTTGAGAGTTTCGGCACCTACTTGTAGGTTGCCGGTAAGCGATATACGTCTGACTTTAATGTCCATTTAAACAGCTATTATTACCCACCGCTTGCTCGCTCAGCGGTTGCGGTGTTTAATCTTAACACCTCGTATTTCTTTAGTGAATACGGTTGGCCTAATTTCAGATGAGATTCTTGAAAGCACAGGCACAGAGGTCTATATTTATTTATTTGTTAGAAGTTTAAAATGACAGTAACTTGCTATTAGACCGTTACAATTCCATTGAATTATGTAAAACATTTAAGAGTGATAATAGTATACAGACAAGTACACAATAGTTACATAAATATAGACAAACGAAAGTGTATAAATATAACTATAAAATAAATAAATAAATAAAGTATACTATATCAAAATAAATAAACTATATCTTCTTATAAAACTGGTATCAGTTGTTTGATAATTTCTTTTTGCAGATTCGCGCCGTGTGTTGGAGAACTCTTGGCCATGTCTGAGTTGGATACGCCTGCTTCAAGTGTGCGTAAGACCACCTTTTTCTTCGCCTCCTGATAAGGTAAGTTTTCTCAAGTTTTAATTTCTTGTACAGCTTTCTCTTCTTTATAGACTCGACAATTCTTCGATCGAAAGGAGTGGTTGACACAAATCATAGGTCTCACAAGACGTGGCTTCGTGTGACGGTTTTCCACAATAACACCTGGCGTCGTTATTACAACGTATTGAGGTGTGTCTAAAAGTTTGGCATTTATAATACCGAACAGATTCTGAGGTGTATTGGCGGACTGTTTCTATTAAAAGTCTTTCTCTAACTTTCTTAATAATATTAGGTTCCTGTCATATTAGTGCAGTTTTTCAAATTTTAAAATAATAAATTTAAAATTAAAATAATTTTGAAAATAAAATAAATCACTGTCTATTCTCAGCTTGAACGCAGGACATGGAGATCTAACGTCCGGTTTCACAATAGTGAGTTGCGTACCGCTCATAGACCAGCGTTCTTGTCTTCTGTTCAGAAATCTTTTTTTAATCGAGTGATTAAAATCTCGCCGTTTTACAAGTTCTACGTCTTCTACTATTTGTGTAGTTGCGCAACGCGCAGCTTTGCCTACCTGGTCATTGCCCGTCACACCAATATTACTTCGTGTCCAAATAAACGTAACTTGGCAGGTCTTTTGAAAATGTTTAATTAGTGTCTGTATATTCTGGGTTATTGGAACCATTGAATACAACTCTTTTAATCCCAATAGAACACTTAACGAATTGGTGACTACAACACATAAACCTACATTGACATGTATTAGGCAGTAAAAAAAGTTTGCCAGATCGAATATTGTTCTGCGTTGTGAATAGATGTATTCTCCTCAAACGTCCACCAGTGCGTGGTTAACAAAAAAACCACACCCTCACCTTCTTTGGTTTTAGAACCATCTGTGTAAATAAAAGTTGCGCCACGGTATTCGAAACAAAGTTCATTGAATATCTGGTGATATAGTGCTTGTGGTATGGTGTGATCCAGTTGTTGTAAGTCCAGTCTTAGTTTTATATCAGGTATAGTCCACGGTGGTATTTTATTTGGACCTTCATTAATTAGTTTAGAAATGCGTACGTCATATATTCCTAAAAACGGACATCATTAAGTTTGGTTATGGTTGGTCTCACTACATATACGTTTCTATGAGAGAAGAGACAATTATAATTTTGATTTTCAAGGTGTGTCCGTATGTCTACCATGTAACCCGCAGTTAAAGTTGCCCTTTTCTGGGACAACGACAGTAGTCCCGTTTCACAATATAAGCTCTCGACCGGACTGGTGGGAAAATCTCCTATACAGTAGCGCAATCCCAGGTGATGTACAGTGTTTAACTTACGTAACAAACTGCTACGCACCGACTCGTAGAATACATTGCCGTACTCTAGTCGTGATAATACAATGGCCTGTAGATACGTAGCAGACATATTGGCTCCCCATTTCATATGAGCAAGAACTTTAATCACATTCATGCTTTAGGATATTTTTCGATCAACGAGGATGTGTGCACAGCCCAGGATTATTGCGAATAAAAAATTTCCAGATAATGATATCTAGGTCGTCTACGTATAGACATTTAAGCACACACAAATCTACATCTGCAGTTAAATCGTTTACAGCGACAACAAACAACGTGCAACTGAGGGTCAACCTTAGTGGTACGCCATTTTCCAAGATCCTAGTAGTGGAGAGATGGTTCTCCAATTTTACCCCAAATCGGCGGTGTGTAAGAAACAAACTAAGTTACCCCTAATTCCATAGCTGTGCAGTTTTTGTAATATCCCGTATCTCCATGTCATGTCATATATCCTTTATGTCAAAGAACACTACAAGCAGATGTTCCTGATTTTTATAATAACACGAAGTGGTCCATAGTCGATCTGTTTTTTACGAAAACCAGTTTCATAAGAAACTAACAAATTGTTCTTTTCCAGGAACCATTGCAGCCTACTGTTGACCATTCTTTACAGCAGCTTTTCCATGCAGCATATAAGGCTGATAGGCCGATAGCTCGCTGGAAGAGTGCAATCTTTAGATTTTTGCGGATAGGTACTACAACGGCTTCTTTTTATTCTATCGTTTAAGTACCCTCTTTCGAGAGATTATTATAAAGTTCTAGTAATTTATCTTTCAGGTTACAGGTTTTAATATTTCGTTTGAAATTGTGTCTGATCACAGATATGATAACTTCAATGCATTTAAAGCCACATCAAGCTCCTGAAAGAGAAAGGTAAGTTGTAGTCGTAGGTTTGATTAGTATAGGTATCTACCTCCGTTTCTCTTTTCTTTTTAGAATCAATAAATTATCTACAATTTCATTGTAGTATTTTATTAAAAGTTGCGAATTTTGTTTGTCGATGTGTGGTATGCAGAAATATTTTGTTATTAATTAAATAAATAAATAAATACGAGGCGTGTTTTTAAAGTAAGTACCGTTTTCAATTTTCGCCGCTGCAGCGCTGCGGTCTCGGTTTAGCGCATGCGGGTTGTAAAATGCCGCCGACTATTGAGAATCCCGCCGACTGTGAAGTGCGTGCTGTAATACGTTTTTTCAGCGCTAAAGGCTTTAAATTAGCTGACATTCATCGCCAAATTAGTGATGTTTATGGTAAAAGCATTATGAGTGATGGAATGGTGCGGAAAGGGTTAGGGCATTTAAAGATGGCCGCACAATGATGAAGAAGGAAGTGGGCGACCTTCAGTCATTACCAATGACTTGATTCAAAAAGTGGAGTCTAAAGTGAAAGAAAATAGACGATTCACGATTTCGTCCTTATCTGAACAGTTTCGTGCTGTCTCAAGAAGTGTTCTTTATAAAATTGTGTCCGAACGCACGCGGTGTCCTTCTTTGACGATGGAATACAAAAGCTGGTCCCACGATACGATAAGTGCATTAATATTAATGGAAATTATGTAGAAAAGTAGAGTAAAGTATAGTCTTTTAAATAAAAAAATTTTGTTGAAAAATATTTATTTGTTATTCTTTTATTGCAAAACGGTACTTACTTTAAAACACGCCTCGTATATCTATAAATATATATGTAAATAATAAATACAACATGAATAATAGTATATTATACACCAAGGTTGTGAAGTGTGTCATTATTGCCTTACCGCCCCTCACGAAATAAGGTGAGTAGGCAATAATGGACTTCACAACTATGGTGTATATACTATTTTTTCCACTACTAGCCAAATTTAAGCCAAAAATAAAAAATAAACATTTTTATTGTAAAAATCAAGTAGCACAGGAATGCAAACAAATCAAAATGCATTAAAAGCTACATACGTTGATAAAGCAACTGCAACTGATTCACTAAACACTTGTGTGGTATATTTCACCTTCATTTTCTGAAAATTATTCGAGTAATATGTAAATTAGTTGATTTAGGAGCCAATCGCAGCGGTTTAGATTTGTCTGACATGTAGAATTTTTAATGTCTTTCCAAGATGCTTTTTGTTATTAAAGATTATATCATATTTAATCAAGTTATTTTGCACCGACTTCAATAAATAGGGGACATCGAAGAAATAATAGATTTTCTTATCGTTTACGAGAAGGTATGGTTTTTCCGGTGATACATCTATTCTTTTAATTAGGTTTCGAAAATTTTACTACTGCCCTAACATTGACACCGCATTGTAGTTGTAGCTTTTCTATGCAGTTTAATACTATCGACTTCAATTTGTCACCTTTGCATATCGTATTTGTAAAGATGTAGCACAAGGGTTGTTTAACTTTTTATATATAACTCTAACCATGATCACGTAGCATTTGAGCTGGCAAAAATTTAAAACCTACTTTAAAATTAACATTTTGGGGCTCGTAAAATATAATTTTAGTGAAAATTGTTTGTATTCCTCTATTTATCTCCTGCTTCTTAGTAGTTTATTTTTAAGTCCACTTGGACTGTCACAATTTGTGCTCTGCTTTCGGGAAGTAATCGTTGGGAGATGTTAACTTCAATTGAAGTGCTTTCTTTTCAAGTTGCAATTTAAGAGTGTTCCTCCGTAATTTTCTTTACCTAAGAGTATTTGAGCTGCAAGCTTGAGTAGTTTTGGTATAGCTAGAGATGTTAACGGGCATTTATTGCTTTGCCAATATACCTTGCATCATTTGAATATTGGGTTTCAGAAATTGACACTTGTAATTCATTTAGGAATGGCAAGTGTTCGCCACATACTCGTTAAGTTTTCATAGTCGACATTTTTATGCAACAGATCGGACCTTCCACATTCTGTTAACCATTCAAAACACCTACAACAAAATGTTTGTAATTTACTTAAAATTCTTCATGTAACTTAACTCGCCTGGTTAAATCTCCTTTGGGAAACCTGAAAAACTGAATCTACCATCATATTTAATAAATAAATAAATTCAGGTTATGTATTTGCGGTTATGGGATGGGGGCGCGAATTTTAAACTAATGGCATTTTTTTATTCAAATAATTTTATCGTGTTAGGTAATTTTAAGCAGCAAATACGTTAGAGATAATCTCCTGGATATACAAAATTATGTTTCACTTGTTTTTGTTAAACAACTATTCTTAGATTCTCAAAAAAATTGAAATTGTCCATTATTAACCTAGGTCAACAATAGAAAAAATTATTAACCACTAATAGAGAAATTCAACTTCTCAGTTGGCTAGAAAACGCAATAATTGTGCACTTCACAGCTAGTAGTGGAAAATAGCTATTTATTGTATATGTGTTTTAGTAGGCAGACTATCCACGCAAGAATTTTTAATCGCGAGAACGAATTTCGAGCGTTTAATTTGCTTAAGATGATAATATGCCACTGAAACACGAATGCAATACAAGATTTTATCTACAATCAAACCAATTTCATTGAAAATAAGTAATCTGACAGTTCTAAAATTTCAATGTAATAGCAAATTTAGAAAATTTAGTAAAACTTTGGGCGGCTTTGCATTATTAATTGCTAGGATGCTTGTTTATTGAAACAATATTTGTGAAAAAATTAGAAATCGTTTGCGTGCGTCGTTTTGAAATATGTCAGAAAGTGATTCTTTGCCGGTAGAAATTAAAGCAGAAGCTGAAGAAGTAACCCTGCAACTGTTGCCGGCCAAATCTAAAGATGCATACTTAAAAGAATTTGCTACCTTTAATGAATGGAGAGAGAAAAGAGGTGCAAACATCTTAAACGAGGACGTCCTGTTGGCTTATTTTTTAAATGTAAGAAGCAAGTTTGCCTCCTCGTCGATGTGGACGAAATATTCAATGTTAAGAGCAACAAGAAATATTGACATATCAAAATACGGCAAATTAATTGCTTATCTCAAAAGCCAATCAAAACTACAAGGCAAAGAAGGCAAAAGTGCTTGAGAGGGGACACATCGAACAATTTTTGAAAACAGCATCTGATGAAAAGTACTTAATGATGAAGGTACAACCAATTTTCTTTTCTTTTGTATTGGTGTCTTAATTATTTTAAATATTTCTAGGTTGCTGTCGTAATGGGTGTTTGTGGAGGTTTACGATGCAATGAACTGGTAAACTTAAATATTGAACATGTGAAAGATAAAGGATCTTTTGTCTACGTGTCCATCCCAGAAACAAAGACCAATATGTCAAGAAGTATCACTGTATTAGACAAAGGATTATCTGTTAATGTTATGGAGATATGCAAGAAATACATACGCCTACGTCCTAAAAGTACTATTTCGCAGGGAAGATTTTTTTTGCGATATATAAATTCAAAATGCACCGTGAAACGTGTGGGAATTAACACTATTTCCAGAATCCCTCACAGATTGCTTCTTTCTTAAAACTTCTAGACGCTAAATCCTACACGGGCCACAGTATGCGCCGTTCTTCGGCGACTCTGTTGACTAATGCTGGTGGTGATATTCTCACTCTTAAGAGGCACGGAGCGTGGAGGTCATCTAGTGTTGTTGAGGGGTATATAGAAGAAAGCGAGTTAAATAAAATCGATATTGCTAGAAAAAATCAAGGAAAATCCAGCACAATGCAAAAGATCTCCGCGATGCAGTCTTCCTCAAACGTGGTTTGTGTAAATGTAAATCCTGATATTGCAAATAAGTTTACTTTTGATGTTAACGTAAATGTTAATATTAATGTTAATAAATAATTACTACATTTTCTGCAAATTTTTCTTGAATTTTATATATTACAAAACACTGTTTTATGGAATATAAAACACTAGTGTTTTATAGGTGTTATAATACGTTTCATAACGGCATAATAATAGCTCTATAATATAGTGATTGTGGATAAATAAATAAACATATCTAAAAATATCACAGGTAAGTAATCACAGTTAAGTATCACAATTCTAGCTTTTATCTCCAGTTGGTTTAGGAACGCTATGCGATTCGTGCCACGAACCTCTCTGTTTTCTCTCAGGCCAACCTTGCCTACGCTTTCCTTGGGATTTATCTTTTGGGTTACCTCATCATTAATTAAGGTAATTCTATAGGAGATGGAGAAGTCTCCTTTCGTTTTTCACCACCAGTTTTAGAAACTATGACTTACTTGTTAGTTTTCTGCCAAGCGTGCTTCTGTATCAGAAACGCGACTGTATGTGTCAATGACAATTGTACTTATGGACTGATCTACTCTAACGGTTTCTTTACAACAAGACACAATTTTAGTGTTTCCACCAATGAGGGAATCAATGCTTTCAACAAAGATTGTGTATCCACCTTCACTGGTAGACGTTGCTTTGGAATATGGTACATTTGACGACGAGGTGACTGAAACAACTTTCTTCTTGGCTTCAGAGTAAGATAAATTTTTCCTAGCTCCATGTAAAATGTTCTTCGCTACAGTTGATACACTTAATCGGTTTCTCGCACGGTTGTCCTTCATAGAGAATTTACCACATTCACAGAGTTGTTGGCCTTTACATCTCAATGACGTATGGTTAAACTTTAAACACCCGGTAGCAACGCATAGATGAACGGAGATGAAATACATAGTCTAACCGCGCACTGGTAAAAATCAACATTAATTTTAGCTGGTAGTTTAGAGTGTTGAAAGTTAGTATATGGTTAACAATCACACAGTTTACCATTTACTTTCGTTGATACGCCTAAACTGTACAACTCCTCGACTTTTAAGATCTTCTGTGATTTCTTCTAAAGTGCAGTTCAATAAATATCTACATCTAGTAATTTACTTTCTTTCACAAGAATTTCATATTGTTTTCTGTAATTGGGTGTGTATATACCTGTTGAAATAAACATATTATTATTATTATTATAATTTATGACGCATCTTGATGTGTTAAGCGTTTTATGTACACTTACTCCAATTTCATATCCGCCAATTGTAGTTGTGTTTAATAACTTGTTTGATTGTGCGGTAGAGACTGTTTCTGGCCAGAGAAAGTCCTATTCTTCGATGCTTTAAAACCTTTAATAATTTTTGTTAATGTTTGCATTTTTAAGCTACTGCCAGCTTGCAAGGTGGATAACAGTCCAGCTTGATAGAGCCCTGCCGTATCGCCGACTCAAAGACGATAATATCAAGCTAAGAGAATTTAATACGGGTTTGTTACGCCCGTATCTGCTGACGTGCAGGCCCCTGGGGCTTTTCAGATTATTATTATTATAATAATTGTTTTTATTAATATTATTTTTACAGGTGTTGTTACCGTTTTCCAGAGCAATCGACTGTAGACTGCTTCTGATTATCACTACTCCAGAAACGACCGAACGATGGATGTAACATTCAAAATCACAGATTTCTGCATTAAGCGGTATGTTGTACAAGAAATTCCGAGTTCAGAGATTGATGTTTTTAGTTAGGTGGGTATTAAGCTCATTGTAGACACACCACTGGTACAATCTTCAATTCGTTTAGCCCCCACATCAATTTTGTTTCTCGTTTAGATCTAGGTTTTTATTTATTTTTCTTGGTATTTGTTGTTTACATTAAGATTGCTGGGGACTGATATATCTATCAGCAATGCAGTTTAATTGGTTTTATTCAGCATTGTAATGTCAGGTCTATTATGTTGAACTTTAACGTCTGTAATTACAGTTTTGCCCCAGTATATTTTTGCATTTTCATTTTCAATTACTAGCCGAGGTTAATATATATATATATATATATATATATATATATATATATATATATATAGTATGGATCATCATTTTCAGGTGTTATCTGAAATAATTTTAGAATTTCTAAATTGTTGCAACCCTATTGTGACTCTCTAGATATTTTGTTTCAGCTAGACATCGACACTGGACAAAATATGTTCTATGGTTTCTTGATTCTCGCTATATTTTCGGCATTTATCTGTCTCTAAGATGTACTTTTTATAGCTCCTAGTTTTCAACGAACTTCGTTCGTTTATGAAATCGATTTTGCGTCCTGTGTGTGCGTCCGTCCGAGGCCCTTCTAATGGTCGGACATCATTGTGTGATACATCAATCGATTCAGCTTGGTGTCCAAAGCTTGAGTTTTGATGTGCATTAAAATCGGGCAACGGGGACGCCGAGCCTCCGTGATATTCCGTCGAAAAATTAAAATTTCAAATACGTCCAAAACCAATGTGTGGCATATATTTAGACTACTCTGGCATAGCTGAGTTGAAATATCCTATCCCCATAAAATCGGGCCACAGATACCCGATGCCCTCGGGAAATTAAGTTTATTTCAAAAATCCAAATATGTCCAAAATCAATGTGTGGCACATATTTGGATAATAGAAAGTTAGCAATGACGGTCTATTGGCGCTAATTATAACTTTGCCATTCTTTCCATATTTGGATAATACGAAGTTCGTTGTGACAATGCCTTGCATTTTCAACTTGTTATAACTTGGTCTTGTATTCATATCACAAAGCCTTTAGTTTCTGGGAAAAGTGTTCCAGATTTCAGCCAATCGACGGATGCGATAGTATCTGTTTCTACTCGTTGAAGGTCATAATAAACCTTCCTTGTAGGACTTCCGAAGCCCATTTCTCTACCTTTTCTTCGTTGAATTTTGCATTGAGGGGGGTAAAGTTTTCCATCCTCAGGTTTAGTGGTGTGTACCCCATATCTGCTGCATCCACCGCTTGGGGTAAGATGCACCTTTGGCTTCAAAAAAATTTTCTAACGCTTTCGATTTGTTGACTACATGCCACTATCACATCCCTTTTTTTTTAAGTTTTTGCACATCGACTTTTTCGGTCATTAGCGCTTTCCTTTTTATATACGTTCTCTCACTGAGTGCTTAAAATTTGTCCAAAACCTGTAAACTTTTCAGATATTTTAGCGCGTCTTCAATGCCTTCCTTGGTGGTAAGTACATCTCTAATATCATTTCCTAATCCATATCTGTTTCTTATGTTTCTTGTTGCAGGGCAATCACACAGAAAATGGTTTACCGTCTGGGTGTGTTCGTTGCAGAATTGACAAGATGGTGGGTCTGACGAGGTAAGTATATGAGCGTGGGTAAGTGCGGTGTGGCCTATTCTCATTCTTGTAACTTTAACCCGATCACATTTGCTCACCTTAACCGGACATTTCCATTTACTCACGTCTCTTTTTATTTTCCTTAGGTGGTTGTTCGTCTCAGTGAATTCATCCTGCCATTTCTGTATTACCATCTTTTTAAGGGCCTTCTTTACACTATCCGGAGTATGAATACTAGCGTCGGTAGTGTTTAAGTGTGATGCCTTGTGCGCCGCTTTATCTGCCATTTCATTTGTTGTAGCATCCGGCGGTAACGTCCAGGAATATGCTTTCCCGTCTACCACTACGGCTGCTCCTCGTTGAGTTTTGGACCCGTCGGTGTACACAACAACTAACTCACGGTAAGTATTAAGAATATTTTTGAATGTTTTACGGTACTCTTCGGGTGTGGTTTCTTTTTTAGATAACAAGCTGAGATCGCTCAAAAATGTTGGTTTTTCTGTCTTCCATGGCGGAAATTCAGTTAACTTAAGTGGTAGTAGGTGGGGAATCGTTAATCCGAATTCAGTGCACAGCTCCAGCGCCCGTACGCCGGCCGGTCTTGAAATTGTTGGCCATTCGAGATATTTAGTCCTGTGCCTGAACAGGACGTTAAAATTGTGGTGATTGGGTTGTGACCTTATGTTGACTACGTAACTGGTAAGTAGTTGTGCACGTCTACTTTGCAGTGGTAAAACACCGCATTCACTTTGTAAGCTCACGACCGGGCTTGTCCTAAAGGCTCCTAGACAACACCGTAACGCCGAATTTTGGATCGGGTCCAGCAATGCAAGTGTCGTCTTACGTGCTGACGAGTACACGACAGAACCATAGTCAATTTTAGCGAGGATCATCGAACGGTAGGTGTCGAGCAGCGACTCCGTCTCTCCTCCGAACCTGGTTCCCGAAATCGCTCTTAGCGCATTCAAAGCGGGCTTGCACCTTTGTACGAGGTCAGTAATGTGAGGTTTCCAGGTGAGCTTCGAATCGAAGGTAAGTCCTAGAAATCGTTTTATGCGCGGAAAACCGAAAACCAGTTGTTTCGGCGTTTCGCAAAATGGAATTAATCGACTCTTGTAGTTTACTGACTATCGTACGCATTTCTGGATCCAAAAAAAATATGGCTAGATCGTCTACATACAGACATCTGCTTACTGATGCATCTACGGACGCTGCTATATCATTCACCGCAACTGCAAATAGGGTCACGCTAAGTGTGGAACTCTGCGGCACTCCGTTTTACAAAATCCTCCGTGATGATAACGTATTTGCGATTCGGACTCTGAAGCTTCTGTCATCTAAGAAAGAGGCCACAAATTTCAGCACGTTACCTGTCAGTCCCCAATCATAAAGCTTGCGAATGATTCCGAAGCGCCATGCCGTGTCATAGGCTTTTTCAAGGTCAAAGAAGACAGCGACTGAATGCTCTCCCTTTCGGAAACTTTTAATATTTCTTTCTCCAGGTATACGTGTTGGTCTACCGTCGATCGCCGTTTCCTAAAACCCGTTTGGTAATCTACCAGGAAATTGTGAGTTTCCAGCTGCCACATGATTTGATTACTAACCATTTTTTCCAGAAGTTTGCCTAAACAACACGTTAGGCTTATGGGCCTGTAGCTAGCGGGTTTCATGGGGTCTTTTCCTTCCTTGAGGATTGTAATGATAACGACTTCTTTCCAGGCGGCCGGGTAGGTACCTTCGTTCCATATTTTGTTGAAAAGAGCGAGGAGCGGTTCTTTCAGGGACGGCAGCCTTTCCCTCACAAACTCGTAAGGGATTCCATCAGGACCTAGTGCGGACTTTTTGCATTTGACTAAAGTCTCTTACAACTCCACCAAACCAACAGGTTTGACATTATAACGTTCTTTAGTTTTAATCGCATTGTGTGTGAAAATGGGCTGGATTACATTGTTCTTGATTAACGACACCCTTGTGTTTTTGGTTTTACACTTGTGTACGAGGACCTTTAATTTTTCAAATTGGTCAATCAAATTGAAAATTTGATTTCAAACCCGATAGACCCTTACTGGTATAATTGTTTTTTTGTTTGTGTTGTTATCTCGGACTTAACCCGAGGTTTTTTTAACCTCTCTTTTCTCGAGTTGTTTAGGCAGAGAGGTACCGCTCTTTATGGTTTTTTTTTGCTTCGACTTCCAAAATTTTTGTTACCATTCTAATAAATTTATTAATCCCAACGTTTGCGTTTTATTTAAATTTGTCTGTCTACTACAACGTTACAACATGATCATCGAATAAACTAGCGGAAAGTGTTATGTTCACCGGCCAAGTGCGCTTTGTGTTCTGGCGGACTATTTAAATCTTGTTTTTGCAAGTACCTGGGTTACATTACAACGTATTGAGTGGCTAGCATCTACAGTCCATAATTTTAACGGTTTGCAAAAGTAACAATAACAATTCACTATTCGTTTCTTATTGTTTACGACCTTTGTCTTCCATGTAAGAAATTTAATGAAAACACACCAATAATAAAATTAATGTTTAATTTTTGGTAACATTTAAACAATTAATAAAGAGGTGCTTGACCCATCCTGTATACACTTTTTAAGACATATCTTTGCGAAGTGGTTTAATAAAAATTAGTAACGATAACAAAAAGTAACCGGATATCAATTTGTGTTTATAATTTTAACAGAAAAATAACTTAAAATTAAAAATATGTTTGTCACTGTTTATTTATTATATCGTGAAATTCGTATTCAACTTCTGGGTACGTATTAACACCACACTTTATTTATTTTCACTTGAGCACTCCTAATAACAGCGGGATTCTTTTTTATGTCGGGCAACTATGGATACGTTTGTGCTTATGTTTACATTCTATGTTTCACTTTAATTATACGCTCTCTACCCTGATCACGTTAAAATTCTTCTAAATTTTCTAAAATTTTTCTTGAAAGATAATATATGCTTAAGACACAAAAACACTCATTGAGTTTCCTTAATGCATTTATTTTATCTGTAGCAATTCATTTAATCACAAACGCTGAAAATCTTTTAACGCTACGGTTACAGATCGCACAGGTAACATTCTTAATAATTAAGTTAAAACTACATGAAAATAAACAATATTTGTTTCAAAAAGTAAAATCTATTAAAACAATCAAGATTAAGTGAACAAAAAACTGTTTGTGTTTGGAAGTGTGAATAGTCCAACCCATCTTAGCTATATTCAGATACTAATGACGTAGTTTTGCCCAGATATTGGCGGATGGCGGGAATCATAGTTTACAGTACTCGATTGATACGTTCTGCTAAGTTGGTTCTTGGAGAATTCCGGGCAATTTACAAAAAGGTAGTGGAGTAATTTGCGCCAAATTTTAAAAAAGTTTTGGAAGATTGTCAGTAATGATGTACTGCGGAGCACCGAATAAAAGAAAGACTTATTTTTTGATCAATTTTAAAATCGACGGGGTAGTAACCGAAAAAGAAAAGAGAAAATTTCGTAAAGCAATCAGCGACCACAAAAATCGAAAGTATGCGTCTGCTCATGTAAGTTGTGTGTGTGCGTGCAGCTCATTAAATTCTAAATATAATGTGTATTGTATAGTTTTTACTATAAACCTAGTTATAAAGTAAGTGTTCTATCTCTGCCATATCGTGTTAACATTATTTAGAAGTTTTGTTTGATAAAATTAAGTAATTTCTTAATCAAACTGTTGACATTTTCTATATACTTTTTCTGGTGTATATTTATTGCTTTAAAATGGATGAACTTGTTCGTTTAAAGATAAACTATGGTCTGATTTTAATGAATTTCAAGAAAGAATGAATAAATTAGAGCAAGGAGATCCTTCACATATTAACGTAAGTGAATTAAATAGATTACGCGCCGACTTTGATTCATTTAAACAAGAAATCATGTCTTACTTGGTGGGTCTTGAAAGCCGTATTGAGTCCATAGAAATTGAGCAGGAAGCTGCGGATGCGTACTCGCGTAAAAATTGTTTAATAGTACATGGAGTCAAAGAAAAAGAAAATGAGGTTTGTCGTGATGTTGTTCTTAACTTTTTGAACAATGTAATAAAAACTAATAGTAAATTTGATATTAGTGTTATTGATAACTGTCATCGTCTTAAATTGAAAAATGTAAAAAAAGATAGACCAAGACCGATTATAATCAAGTTTTGTTCTTACCTAGACAAATACTGTGTATTTATGAACAAAAAAACTTTAAAAGGTACTGGTTTTGTAATATCCGAATTACTACCTGCCACCAGAACAAATATTTTGAAAAAAGCTAAAGAAATTTTTGGAAGAAATAAGGTATGATCGCAAGATGGTAAAATTGTTCTCTTAAATAATAATGGGAGAACAACTACAATAACATGGTTTCATATGTTTTATTTAGATGACATTGACGACAAAATTCATTATTTTAATAACAAATTACCTTCATGCACCTTTTAAAACCCATACATTTAACCATGCATATAAGCCGTGGATTACAGATAACATCAAATTTATCATATCGTTAAGAAAAAAAGCTTATAATAAATTTAAACGTACAAAGTGCACTGGAGATTGGAATTACTATAAACAATTAAGAAACTATTTAAATTTTGCAGTGAGAAAAGAGAAACGGTGCTATTTAAATTCTGTCTTTGCAACCAAAAATAAAAAAGACATTTGGTCTGCTTTAAAAAAAGTTAATATTTTCAATAACAAGCCACATTAGGGCTTTCGACAGGTGTTAGTGATCCTGAACTATTGAATCTACACTTTTCTTCTGTTCAATTGTCTGATGACCCCGATCCAGAACTTATGAATTTTTATATCAATAATCTTCATCCTAATGTATCACAACTTCTAACTTTTCAAGAAATTACGGAACTTGAGGTTGAAAATGCGTTGAAAACAATTTCATCTAGCGCCGGTGGTTATGATGGTATTACATTGCATATGATTAAGTTGTGTTGTCCGTTTATTTTACACTATTTACTCCATATTTTTAACTCTGTTATTTCATCTGGGTTTTTTCCGTCAGCTTGGAAAATTGCTAAAATTACACCTATTCCAAAAACAATCTGGTGTTTCAGAAATTAAAGATTTTAGACCTATCAGTATACTACCGGTTATCTCAAAAATATTTGAAAACTGCTTTGTGAGCAGTTGCTGTACCACTTGAATCATTTCAAATTCTTAAGTAATTACCAATCTGAATTTTGCTCCGGATTTGACTGCACTGGGGTACTTCTAGGTGTCACTGATAACATTTTTAGAGCTGTTGATGCTGAAAACTTAGCTGCCTTAGTAATGATTGACTATTCTAAGGCGTTTGATACTATTAATCATAAATTACTTATAGCAATCTTACACTTTATTGGTATAAATAAAAGCAATTAAATTATTAACCAGCTATATCACACGCAGAAAACAAGTGGTTTGTTTTGCCAATGCTTCATCCAGTTTGTTGAATGTTATTTCAGGAGTGCCTCAGGGATCGATACTAGGGCCAATATTTTACAACATTTATACTATTAACATGTTCACTTGTGTTCAGCATTGTAATATATTCACATACGCGGATGATACTCAACTTTTTAGAACCATTAAAGCTGATTAGTACAATGAAGATATCATAAAACTAAATAAAGATCTTCAAGAAATTTACAACTCTTCTAAAAACATCAACTTTTTATTAATACTAGTAAATGTTCAGTCACTCTTTTGGTAGAAAATCAGACCGCGTAGTTATTGCTGAGAACTTTGCTTTATGTATCAATAATTTTCAGATTCCTATTTCACACAGTGTTAAGAACTTAGGGCTTATAATTGATGAAGATTTAAAATTTACACAACATATTAATTCGCTAGTAAGAAAATCTTATTCAACTTTAAAGATGTTATACACCAATCGCTCCATTTTAAATGAATATACAAAAAGGTACTTTTGCGTTTCTCTAATTTTATCTATTTTAACCATTGTGACGTTGTTTATAGAAATTGTATCAGCTATACCGATAAACGTAGAATTCAAGTAGTCCAGAATAGCTGCTTACGATTTATATATGGTAATAGGCGTCGCCAACATATCTCGCATATCCTTGAAAGAGCCGGTTGGATGAGCATGGTACAGCGAATGTTTGTTCATGCGACGTGTTTTTATCATAAATTATTATTAACCAAAACTCCATCATACCTCTATAACAGAATTACATTTAGAACCGACGTGCACAATGTAAACATAAGAAGAAAAGATATACTTGATTTACTGAGGTTCCATCTTGAAACTTTTAGAAAATCTTTCTCTTATGACATTTGCATCTCTTATAATAACTTAAAGCCTGATAACTTAAAACTATGTTCTGTTGCAGTTTTCAAAAAACAACTAAAAGTATCAATTCTTAACCGTCAATTGCCGTGATAAACCTGAGTACATTTTTTTTGTGCTACTTTTTTGTTCTTAATTAATGGTGTGTTCTGAACTTTAGTACTTGTACTGATCGTGTTGAGTGCCCCTTTTGCCACTTTTCTTTATCTATGTTTTGTATTAATCATGGGTGTAACCTTTAATATCAGATGGCTGCTTTTGCTGCCAATTTGTGGTTACATCCGATTGAAGCTGATGTAAGTTGTTAAACTATTTTTAAAGCGTTCTTTCTTTTAATAATATACATGTATTATTTTTTTTTCTTCTTTTATTTTGTATAAAATTATTGTAATATTACTCAGCTTAATAAAACATATATTATTATTATTATTATTATTATTATATGGCAATTTTCTAGTGACAAACGAAGTAATGGTTCTACAATACCGCAACACAAAATGTGCTAAGACCTGGAGGGTTTTGCGTAGGAATTTTGCGGGCCGAGCAGATCAAACAACGCCGAATGTAGTGTGCAACATTAACACGAAGTTTAGGCCAAGAGAAACGTCGTAAAAATACTAGCTGTCGTTGTATAAACACTACAGTGTCCTGCGACCGGCAGATTAAGATGGTCGCCAATTATATTCTTTTGTTGTTCCGATGCGACAACCACTTTGCATTCGTCATCGTTAGAAAACGACGTTTTTACTCCTCGATAAGGACTTTATTAACAACGGACCACGCCGAAAATTTTTGAGATTTGGACAAAATTTGAGAGAGCATTGTGTTATACCATCGATTGCTAGTAGGTAGAGAAATGCCCCAGGTAGACAAATCATCAGGAAAGTGTGAGTTAACAACAGGTACTGACGGCGACAACATATTGTGAACTACGTGATCCTTACCTTTACAATGTATAGAGCAATAGATGAATCGTATTATTGTAATCTCATAATGGTAATCTGTGATCACGGTGAATTGAATTGATCAATCGATCAAAGTAGAGCACGACATTCTTTTTCTGTCGTCGAATAATTTCGTTCAGCCTTTGACAACGACCTGCTAAGATAGCAAATCAGTTTCTCACTTCCTTCGACTTTTTTATTGAAACAGTACCAAGTCCAAAATTATAAATATCTGTCTGGATGACAAAGACTTGAGAGAAATCTGGATAGCATGGGAGATTAAATGTTCCTTTAAAGTAACAAATTGCAATCGCATCACCAGACAAAAGTGAAATTTCTCTTTGTTTGTGTTGTCTTGTCTTGCCGTGATTGATGGGCCAGAAATGTCCTTGTACTCCGTCGTCTTGAGGGATGTAATCTGCAACAGAAATTTTAAACATTATTTGTGTTAGTCTTGAGGGAGCGGAAAAATTTTAAAGGTCGTCGGGGAAAGCGGTTTTAGGGCGTTTCATTTTGAAGGGATACGATAAGTCGTAATCGGTGGTTTTGTGGATGAGCGGATTGGGGTGGGTTTGGTTTTTTGTGATATAGAGGACGGTGCGGTGGCGTAGTTGTGCTAGGAAAGTGGGTAGATTGGCGTCGTGATGTAGGTCGTCGTTTCGGATGTACCAAGCAGCGTTAAAGGTAAAACGGAGGACTTTGTTTCGGATTGTTTGAAGTTTTCGGATGTGGGTGTCGGCGGTGTGACTCCAGACGGGAGATGCATAGAGCATGATGGGATTTATAATGGATTTGTAGAGGAGAAGTTTGTTTTTCGGTGATAGAAAACTTTTACGGTATAAGAGAGGAGCTAGCGATTTTAGGAAGCTACGGCCTTTGTTAGAAGCCGTTTTTAGAAGCCGTTTGGATGTGAGATGCAAAGATGAGACGGTTATCTAAGATAACGCCGAGATATTTAGTGGATTTGGTCTATGGAATGGAAGTATCGAGGATGATTAGTTGGTCATCCGGTCGGTGCTTGAGTTTGCGGGAAAAGATTACTGCAGCACTCTTTTCTGCGTTAACAGAAATAAGCCAGTCAGTAAACTAGGGTTCTAGGGCTTCGAGTGCGGATTGCAAGTGTTGAGTTAGGTGTTTGGATTGTCAGGATCGTGTTAGGATGGCGATGTCATCGGCGTACAGAGCTAGTTCGGTACGTGGGGTTTTTGGAATGTCGTGGTTGTAGATATTAAATAATGTAGGTGAAAGGACGGAGCCTTGCGGAACTCCGGCGGTGAGGTAGCGGACTGAGGATTTGACGTTGTTTAACTTGATTTGGATACGCCGGTGTGACAGGAATGAGTGGATTATGCGGATTAATCTTGAGTGGATGTTGGAACGGATAAGTTTGTAGACAAGGCCAGCGTGCCAGACACAATGGTCAAAAGCCTTAGAGACGTCGAGAAATACTGCTCTATCGGCCTGGTTGTTGACTATGGATTGGTAGCAGTATTCGGTTACGCGTAAGAGTTGTTGGGTTGTAGAGTGGTTTGGTCTGAAACCAAATTGTTCGTCGGGTAGGATTTTTAAACGGGAGATGTCCAGGTTAAGCCTGTGTAAGATAATTCTTTCAGCAATTTTTGAAAGTGCGGAAAGTAAACTGATTAGGCGGTCGTTTTGCGGAAATGTAGGGTTTTTTAAAGGTTTCGTGATTACCATGACGTCGGCTATCTCTAGTATGGAATTGATTATAGCGGTAAGAAATGCTATAGGTTTGCGTGGGAAGTGTTGAATCATAAAGTTTGTGATTTGATTAAGACCGGGAGCTTTACGTTTGCGAAAGGAACGTATGATTTGGCGGATTTCGGTGGGAGATGTAGGCGTGATTGGATCGTCGTCGCGGTTGTTTAGTAGGCATCGAGATACTCTGGATTCGATACGGAAAACGTGATCGAGGTCGGCGATTTGGTAGTTTGGGCTGCATTGGAGTTCTAGGTTGTCGGCGTGGGATTCGGCCTTTTCTTCGGGAGAAAAGACGAGGCCGCCGGTAGAGTGGATCGGGTGTTCTAAAGATTGGTTGGCGTTGCGGAGGATTTTTACATACGCCATAGAAAATGGTTGTCTTAGTTTAAGGAATCTGGTTTGGTGTTCTAGTGATTCGCTGCGGAAGATTTGAATTTCGGTGAAGGATGAAAGCATGTTTCCAAGGATTTCGGCAATACGGGCTTGTTTGTTTTAAGGTGGGACGTAGGTTGTTTGGGGTTTAGTTGTTGGTGGTGCGGAAGGTTGTTGCGGTTTGGTAGTGGACGGTGCGGGTTTTGTGGGTAAGGTGGGGAATAGGGTATCGGAAGTTAACGTTGGTGCGGACCAAGCGGGGGTTTTAGGAGACCGGTCTGTTGGGATTTAACGGAAGTTAGGCATCCTCTGTAATTTGCCGTATGTGGATATCCACAGTTGGCGCATTTAGCGGGTTGGTAACGGGTTTTGGGCATTCGTGGAATGGGTGGGGTTTGCTGCATTTAACACAGTGGAAAGGAGCAGTGCATTCACTTTGGGAATGTTTTACATGCTTGGGTACACGTAGCACAATTTCAATCCTTCAGTGTGCTCTTCAATTCCTAATGGAATGTCATCGGGGCGGTCCTTCCTTATATCTTTGTAAGATAAATATTTTAAATCTATCAGAGGCGAATGTTTTGCCGAGCTTTGTGAGTACTTTGAACTAAATATTCCCCAATCCAACTTTGACATTTGCATCCTTGCATATAAGTGGCCTGTTGATGTTAAATGTGGGTATTCAAACATTGTTAGGAAGATATACTTACCAGCACTTCAATAAGTGATGTCCAATGCCGTATCCTCTGAATTTTGGAAATACAAATAATCCTTTGTCTACAGTTAAAATTTGTCAACACCCACTGCACAAAATGTTTCGAAAATGTAACATGTACAGTAACAATGGGCGTACAAAACTAAATTCTTTTTCGTTCTAAAAAGTTAAATGTAAGTTAGAGGTTACAAATGCTATCATTATAGAAGTACAAGAAGGACATCGATGTATGCACAACAACTATATTCAATTTGAAACATCTATCTTGATACAAAAAAAACACTGCGAAAACATTGATGGCATAGATGCACTTCTTACTTGGTGTTTATTATACCATAGGATATGGAGATATTTCTTGCAAATGAAAACCTGCTACTATAGGATTGTTAAATTCGGTGCGGGTTTTGTGGGTAAGGTGGGGAATAGGGTATCGGAAGTTAACGTTGGTGCGGACCAAGCGGGGGTTTTAGGAGACCGGTCTGTTGGGATTTAACGGAAGTTAGGCATCCTCTGTAATTTGCCGTATGTGGATATCCACAGTTGGCGCATTTAGCGGGTTGGTAACGGGTTTTGGGCATTCGTGGAATGGGTGGGGTTTGCTGCATTTAACACAGTGGAAAGGAGCAGTGCATTCACTTTGGGAATGTTCATCTATAAACATTGGTGAGATTTCCGTTCGGATTGTAAGGGTTCGACACGGATTGCTACTCTGCAGCAGTGGGTTAAGTTATAAATGGATTTTTGTTCTCTTGGGATGAGAACAAGAATAAGGGCATCGGGGATTTGTTTCGCTTGAAGAGTTGGATAACTTTAAATGAGGTGTAATTTCAGGATTCTAACTCGGCTTTGATTTGATCGGTAGGAGTGGTTTCGGGAATTCCGCGGAAAACTACTTTAAGGATGGTTTCGCTAGGTAAGGAATAGGTATGTTTTGGTAATTGATATTTGTCCATGAGGGAAATCATGTCGCGGTAACCGGGAATAGTAGTAGGTGTTATTTTAATGCCTTCCGGGCCATGACGACATTAGTGAATAGTGATTTTTAATCATCAATTTAAGCATAGGACATGTTAGTATGTATCGAAAGAGGACACCATAAGACATCTATTGATGATTAAAAACATAGGGTCTCACATTTGAATTAAGCAAGTTTTTGAGGTCGAAAGTTGTTAATCTTGGCACGAGAATTTTCATCATCCTGTACATGCAATTCGAGTTCCATTCATACGTGAGTTACTGTAACATATTGACAATTGCCACAACAAATTAGAAACTAAAATATTGAAATCATCTTGAGATATGAACGATAACAATTCAGCATGATTTTAACTTTTTTTTTAAAATCGATATAACTAAAAAAGCGGTAATTTTTTGGATATGGTATAGTACTACACCTTAAATTTTACGTAGAATCTGAAAATAAAATAAAAAATAGCATGTTCCATTTAAAATAAGAAAGTTGACAGCTACTTCCGGTACAACCGAAAGTGCTGTATGAACGAAAATATTTTGTCTGAGTTCAGTGATGTCGAAAACAGGCGCAGCACTATTTTCAGCAAATCAATCAAATTAGTTCTCCATATACTTTTAATGCACGCTCGATGTGCCGGTTTGACTACTGAACGCAAGTGTAATTGCACTTCTTAAATTTTTTATTATAAAATTAAGCAATTGCTGACATCTTTGCGATATTTCAAAACTTCAAAGGGTAATTTTATCAGATATGTTCAAAATAAGGAGTAGGGATAGTAAGTGGCCATCTTAAGTATTAAGAAGAGAAACAAAATTTTACTGATTCTCAAACTGTTAATGATTACCTATACCTATTATAAATAAAATCTTTGCTTCCATCTTTTGCAAAGTTTAGATTTTGATACGTGTTAAACGTGTACACGAGATGGCATTGACACCCATTCCAATGTAGTAATTGTAATTCTGCTTAAAGTACAACACAGAGTTTCTACATTTGTTTATACATACATTGTATAGGATAAAACGATAGGTATCGAATCTTTCATTGCGATTGTCCGATATCACTTGCTAATTTACCGAGAACATTTAATTCATAAATAGGCAATGTGAACACACTGTCATGAATTTACGTACTATGAATCAAGGCAACGATTCTGGTTCTTACTGTACAAACAAACCCAACTAACATTACACATTTGTATTTATGTATTCAATATAATCAGAACGGATATAAACAACCTGCAATATTTTAAATGCGTGGCAATACGTACCACAATTTTAATCCTTCAGTATCTTTTCTTATATCGTTGTAAGGCAAATATTTTAATTTGATAAGACATACACGTTTTGAAGAGTTTGAGATTATTTTGAACTGAACATTCCCACAACGAGCTTAACGTTTACGTCTTTACAAGTTAGTGACCTGTTGATGACGAATTAGTATGTGAGCATTATTTGGTCCTTACCAACACTTTAATAACTGATATCTGATACGCTGTCCTCGATATTGCGGAAACACTAACAACTTTGTCTGGAACAAATTTGTCGACACCAAACTCAAAATGTTCCTAAAATTCATTTAGTATAGGTGCAGTGAGCATCCAAAAAATTCGTTGTCATTCTAAACAATTAAATGTAAGTACATGTTTGGAAGAAATTTCAAAAGTTTCGTTATAGAAGTAAAACGACGTCATCAACGTATGTCCCAAAATTATTTTTATCTTTTAGTTCTATTTTGCTCCAGACGCAATCATTAACACACAAAGTTTGAGTGTGTACATAGGAAGATATTTCTTGGCAATGAATTCCTGCTATTGTGGGATTATTATATTCATCTTTAGTCATACACATTACACTAATGCAAAGGCGCACCATCCTGCCGAAACCATAAACTTTCATCAAAACCACCAGGATTAATTCTACTGGGGAATAAATTAATTAATGTAGGTATAAGATATCCCCTTAAAAACTTTATGTTCCCTTAACTTTTCTTTTCCCTATCCGTGTGTTGTATTTAGGGTGACGCATTTTTGCGCCTTAAGTACATCACTCAAACAGTTGTCCAAATTGGCATAGCGCATTTTCGTGTGTCAACTTGGCCATTCCTTTTCATTGTTCCTATCTGTGTGTTGTGTTTGGGGTGACGTATTTTCGCGCTTTGAATGCACCACTAAAGCCATTGCCCGGGTCGATATAGAGCATTTTCGTATGTCGACTCGGTCACTCACACTACCTACCGTATCACTTAACAGACCGCCGTTCTGCTTATATGCCGTTATCCTCATCCTATATTAACCGCCGCTCTGCTTACATTACCGAAACCCTCACCCCTATAACTGTCAAATCCGCTGACTGCTTTTGGGTTGTATGGTTGTGCTTTACTTTAATAAATGCTGTTTTGTTTTGTGAAACTAATAGCAACTTGTTTCGTGTTCAATAAAGAAGTTTTGAGTTTTAGTGTATTCTCTTTATTTCTCAGAACTGCTTCCCGTTAGACGATCAGAACACTGGAATTTTTAACCTCCACTGTAGCTGCCCGACAAGCAAACGGAGAGTAAACGTCGTCATCAAATCTGGCGCCCGAGATCCGTCCGTTTTTGTTACTTACAGAAACTAACCAAATTGGGAAGCAAGTGTCACAAATGCGCATCGTTACATCCTCCTCTTACTTACGGGAGAGAAGAAAAACAGGAACACTCAGTATCATAATAAAAGAAAACCTTAAATTCTAGAAATCTAAACTAATTCAATGTCTATATATCTATAAAAAAAATTAAACTAAAAACCTTTTAGTGCCAGGGCGCCAGCTGATGAATTCCCCGCAGGACGGGTGTGGACCTTCTCTTCGGCGTCTCGGTTCTTTGGGGCACCGACAATTCCTGGACATAAGTCCTGGCCTACGACATTGGGAGCAAAACAGTTTAGAAGGGTTGCGGCACGCTATCTTCCAATGGCCCGTCTGAACACATCGCTAACATAGGGGGCCGGAAATACTAGAGTCGGGGCCATCAATCGGTGTAGACCCTGCATCAAAAATGTGGCTGGCGGAGCTTTGGTACGGACGAGAGGTTGGGACGTGATTGGACGGTCGTTGATGGTCCGATTATTGTATTTCTTACAATGCCAGTCCATACATTTATCTTTTGCGGGTATTGTGTATGATTCTCACGCATCCAGTTAGGATTTTCTTTTTGCCCACTACCTACAATTGTGACGGTTGACCTCGCCATTTAATGTGAAAGTGGCTTCATCAGAATAATAATGTTTTGTACGAGGAGCGGGTCTCGGTGGCAGTTATTATTCATTGGTTCACAAAATTCTATTCTTCTGTCTGGATCATCATTATTTAATTCCTGTACAAGTTTGATTTTATATGGATACCATTTTTCCACTTTTAATAATTTGAATACCGTTGTTTTGCTAACATCGAGATCAAGACTAACCTTAAGAACAGAACTACGCGCATCTTCTGTAAAAGCAAGTAGAACATCTAGAGTTGTATTATAATTAACAGAGGGACAACCTGCTTTGCATGCATTTTCAACCATGTTTCAGGATTTTTTGAAAAGGTTTTCGGTTTAGGAAATATTGAATTTACCCCTTACTTTACGGACACTGTGTATCAGCTTTGATTGCATTTCTTGTTCAGTTTTAAAACTTTTCTAAACTAATTTATGCTGAAAACTCAAAACCAAGTACCTTAATTTTTTGTTTTTGTTTATTAAAATATTTGCAATAATGCCCTAGTGAATTCATAGGGTATTATGAATAACACTCGACACCGTACTGAGGTTCTTGCTTGCTTTATGTTTACCACCTACCATATTTATATGCGTTTAGTCGGTGGTTTGTTTATTCAGCAAGGGCGCGTGAAGTTCTTTTCCGGGTTTTCAGCGTTTCTGCATTTATGTTTGAAGTAATGCTGACGGTTTTGTTTGTGTTCCGCATTCGTCGAAAATTGTGCTTCATCATGCGGAAATTATTTGTTTGTGATGTGGTTGAGCTGACAACCACATAATCCAAAGAAGATGGTTAGCCCATTAATTTCTAAGTCATCCGTATATGAAATTCGTTCATAAAATCATGAATGGAATAATGATTGTTGTTGAATTTTCATAGCGTTTTAAGTAATGCAGGTGAGAATTTTTAACCTTTTATCACCTCGTGTTTACCTACCGTATATACCTGTGCGTTTCTTCTAATTACAGTTTTTTTTCCATATGTTGGGTGCTTTCCTATAATTATATGTCGATCATACGGTTGAATTTGAAATAACCATCGCAGTTCGAGACATAATTTGCAAAACCGTCTAATCAAGATCAATGGCTTTTTGGGGACACAAACTGATTTCGCGAAAAGTCATTCCTATCGTAAGCGGTCAAGTTTATTCGTTTATAGAATTATTTATACCACATAAGACACAAACAGTCATCAATCGTGGAACGTCTCTTAACGTCACCTCAAGAATTTCCTTATCTGTGGTATGAACTTTCAATTTTAGCTTGTTTCGACGGATAATCCTAAGTAGTAGGAATTGCATGAAGCGAAGCGGTAACGGGTATCGCCATTGACGCTAATTCCGCCAGGTTAAACACGTATGTGTTCTTAATTTTGGGTATGTATTCTAAATGGTATTTACTCTAATATGTTAGTGTTTAAGGATCTAAAGAGGTATTAGAGTATCCTTAAGGGCAGTATCTTCTTTTTTCTGTATTCGTCAACTATCAACGTAACTTTAACTACGTTGGATAATTGCTCGTATTTAGTTAAAGCGGCCTTTGTTAACTTTTAAATTTTCTTATTACGAATCCACATGCTCTACGTTGTCTTGCTAGCTAGTCGATCCCATAACGATACAGAAAGAACGCAATATTGTTTCCTTCTTTAATAATTATTTGTTCCTGTTGGTTGAATTGTCCATGGTGGGTACATAGTATTAATTGTATGGGTGCTGTACGCAACCACATTTTCGTATATGGTTTATGTGTAGAAAAGAGAGAACATGATAAGTTCAATTAAAGTTTTGATAGATGTTACTATTCATTGTTAATATATTTTTTTCTATTATTCATGTGAACCACAATTAAACAAAGATTAAATTACCATTGTCTTATTATTACTGTAACATAATTTTGGCGCTCAACGTGGGGCGTGACTTGTGTTTCTCTCTAGTTCGGATTATTGCTGATCTGATTGCTTACTTGATTATTGCTTATTTGCTTTGTTCTGACCTTGAAATTGACTTTCGATTACTGGAAATTAGACGTCAATCGCCTTAATGTATCATATTTGCTAAATAATTGGGCGGGTTTGTGGCGGAAGTCCCACTCAATTCTCTTCGTAAAATCTCTTAAACACATTATTTCTCTTTACTGTCTTTTGTTTCTATGACCCAACATTACTTGTTTCTTGAACTTTAGTCACAGCTTGACCAGGTTCTTTTTTTTTTCTCTTTTAGAGTAGTTGGTTGGGCACGTTAGGGATGGACACTATCAGTGTCAGTATCATCTGACAACGGCACTTCTGTTGGTGGTTGGTTAGCATGTATTGGACAGGAATACTTCATCACAGTTACCGTGAATGGCTGTACATGGAGCTGAAGGACTATTTACTTTGTCTATTTCTTTATTCTCTCTTTTGGTCCTGTATCTATCTAATTATTAGAGTCACTTCTTTTGGTAGCGACCAGCATAACATCTAGTAGAAAAATTTTCTTTTTTGTTCTTTCATTTTGTCACACTTTTTTTATTGTTTCGTTTGGTTTGGTTGTTGTTTAGATACTATATAGGATGTTCCACTACCATGTGTAGCCCGACCTTGGTCGATTTTATTCTCACATAGACTATTTGAACTTCACTTCTTGATTCTTTTATTTTTCATAACTTTTCTTTATTGATTTCAATATATCCACTTTCATAGAATTACGGTTTTCCTAAAACGCCAATTATTATAATATTGTTCCCCGGTAAGATTGGGACACCTCTAAAGGTTTATTTCTTTTTAACACTTTAATTCACCTAAACCTATAAATCTGGATCCATAACCATTTAAACATTTATTTAATTAAAATCTATAACTGCAAAACCGCCAAACTGATAGGTAAGATAAAAAGAATCTCTTACACCTTTGATTACATACATCTAACTAAAAGACAATGTTGCCACACATCTTATTTTTACGTTAAACAAGATTACATTAACACATACTTATAAGACAACACATTGGTCTATCAAGTACAATTTAATTATTTAAAATGTGCCCTATAGAATACGTGTTGTAGTTTAATAAAAGTTTTCTAACGGATTAAAATACAGTCAAAAATAATTGTTTTCTTGTTTTTATTGCTTGACATAATCAAAACGGCAATAAAAAAATCAACATTGTTTTACATGCTTGGGTACACGTAGCACAATTTCAATCCTTCAGTGTGCTCTTCAATTCCTAATGGAATGTCATCGGGGCGGTCCTTCCTTATATCTTTGTAAGATAAATATTTTAAATCTATCAGAGGCGAATGTTTTGCCGAGCTTTGTGAGTACTTTGAACTAAATATTCCCAATCCAACTTTGACATTTGCATCCTTGCATATAAGTGGCCTGTTGATGTTAAATGTGGGTATTCAAACATTGTTACGAAGATATACTTACCAGCACTTCAATAAGTGATGTCCAATGCCGTATCCTCTGAATTTTGGAAATACAAATAATCCTTTGTCTAGTAAAAATTTGTCAACACCCAATTCGCACAAAATGTTTCGAAAATGTAACATGTACAGTAACAATGGGCGTACAAAACTAAATTCTTTTTCGTTCTAAAAAGTTAAATGTAAGTTAGAGGGTTACAAATGCTATCATTATAGAAGTACAAGAAGGACATCGATGTATGCACAACAACTATATTCAATTTGAAACATCTATCTTGATACAAAAAAAAACACTGCGAAAACATTGATGGCATAGATGCACTTCTTACTTGGTGTTTATTATACCATAGGATATGGAGATATTTCTTGCAAATGAAAACCTGCTACTATAGGATTGTTAAATTCATCTCTAGTCATACACATTATACTTTGGCCCTTTTGCAATGTGTTATAAGTGGATTTTTTTTGGTTTTCCGTCATAACAGATGCTTCAAATATTTCTACAAGGGTACCATAAATTTATGTATATAAATAATGTTAAACTTACTCCCATACTTTGCCAATGGTTCTTCTTTAATAAATTCATTAGCCATTGCATTCATAATTACTTCAGAATATTCCTTTTGCACATTCTGTATCCAAAATTCTTTTCCATTAGCGGTAAACTCCTCCCAAATTTTAATTTGATTATTATTCATTATTATTATTTATCACTGCTTGAGTTTTACTTAAACTACATTAATATAAAAATAAAATGTATTATCACTTAAAAGATAAAATTGTAATCGTTTTATTTTTTAAAAGCCTGAAATAGATAAAATTTATTATTTGGTTTATCTTGTTTGTCGCTATGTTCACAAAATATCATATCACAAATAATAATTGTTTCAATGCTGCAAATCGAATTTTGTTTGTTTAATGTGAAAACCATTAAAAAACAAATTGATTCTTTGGTTACAAAACAAGAGATTTCTACTCTTGTAGTATGAAGCATAAACGAAAAAATTAAGAAATTTACGATTTCGGGCAATACTAGTTGGTTAATTTGTATTTTTCCTTAATTTAGGCTACACAACTTACAATCAACTCTTTAGTAATATATGCGGGAAAGGGACGGTTTTACTTTGTTAGTCTAACGCCTTTCTTTTTTGTAAGAGTTTAATTCATTTTGAGATGCGTAAGCATAAGATCAAAGACAATTTTGAGCGCTTAAGGCTGTTCTCTCAGAGAGCTATAAAGTTTATGTAAATTTATCTCGCTTATTTTTAAAAATGTTTTCCTAATTTTGCACAAACATATAGCTAACATTATTATTTATGTCATGCAGGAGCTATTTTTTTAATTTTTCGTCTTTGTTGTATTTAATTTAATTAAAACGTAATATAACAGAAAAATGGATTTCCTTATAAGCCCAAATTTTGACTCCTGCGCGACATAGATAGTAATTTTCTGACAACCCTACTTTTTTTTTAAATTTTTACTTAAAAATTAACATTAAGTAAACGATAAATACTGAAAACTCTTGGAAAATTGTGAAATGAATGTACTAGCGGGCGAATTTTTCTGAGCGCAACAGGCCAGACTTGTAAGTCGATTAATATTAATAGATAAATAATATATTGTTGAATTGTTAATGTCAATTTTTTTGTACATGACGTGCATTTTAACAGTTTTAGAAACAGAAAAAACAACAAATAGCTATTTATGTAACAAGAAATAAAAATAGTGAACCGCCTACTAGAAATCTGAAATTGTCCCGAGTGATAGAACAGCCTTTTAAGAAAAGTTCATTATTAAAAATTGTAAGTGTACATTTCGTAAATATAAATATAATTAAAAGTCGAAAGTCTACTGTCTTAATTTATTAAATAAACCCCATCAGTTGTTCTTTTCATTTCAGTTATTATTCTCATACTAAATATACATCGTATCCCACCTAAGATGGCCATTAGATATGAAGGTTAAATCAATTTGATTTTTGCTAATTTGTAGATGTACATAAAAAACTATGCTATTTCAAATAAAAATATAATGGTCATTGTACAACTTCCGGTTATGCCGGAAGTTGACATGAATTTCGTTATTTTTAACGTAACAGTCTATATGTTATTTAAATTTTATATTTGGCATCAAATTCTGTAAACGATGATACCATATTAGCCTATTTCAATTCTAACCGTTTTTGGGTTATTCAATTTTTTCTAAATTTTTGGTCACCTTAAAAATTTCTTAAAGTCACCTTTCTCAGCTACTATTTTAATGAGATACTTGAAATTTTAAGATGAAGTACTAAAATAGTTGTACTTTTAATAAACATGCATATTTAAATCGTTTGTTGTACAGGGTGTTTCAAAATTATTTGAAAAAGTGATATATTTTAAACTTGAAAAACATATTTATTTTAAATGAAACACTCTGTATATTTTTTCATTTTATTCAGAAAATTATTCTGCACTTATCTGTATTAGCATTCTCTATAGCTATCTCTTGGTCTTGTCAGTTTAGAGCAAATGGAAATTAAAGTATTAAACGTTTACATAATATAGAATTCTTGTATTAAAGAAAACAAAGATAAATAAGGTACATATTAACTAATAGTATATTATACACCAAGGTTGTGAAGTCTGTAATTATTGCCTTAGCACCAGTTTATATCGCGAGGGCGGTAGCCCGAGCGAAATAAGGTGCGTAGGCAATAATGGACTTCACAACCATGGTGTATATACTATTTTTCTACTACTAGCCAAATTTAAGTGAAAAATAAAAAATAAACATTTTTCTTGTAAAAATCAAGTAGCACAGGAATGCAAATAAATCAAAAAGCATTAAAAGCTACATACGTTGATAAACCAACTGCAACTGATTCACTAAACACTTGTGTGACATATTTCACCTTCATTTTCTGAAAATTATTCGGAATGATAATGTAAATTAGTTGATTTAGTAGCCAATCGCAGCGGTTTAGATTTGTCTGACATGTAGAAATTTTAATGTCTTTCCAAGATGCTTTTTGTTATTAAAGATTATATCGTATTTAATCAAGTTATTTTGCACCGACTTCAATAAATAGGAGACATCGTAGAAATAATAGATTTTCTTATCGTTTACGAGAAGGTTTGGTTTTCAGGTGATACATATATTCTTTTAATTAGGCTTAGAAAATTTTACTACTGCCCTAACATTCGCACCGCATTGTAATTGTAGCTTTTCTATGCAGTCTAATACTATCGACTTCAATTTGTCACCTTTACATATCGTATTTGTAAAGATGTAGCACAAGGGTTGTTTAACTTTTATATATAACTCTAACCATGATCACGTAGCAGTTTGAGCTGGCAAAAATTTAAAACCTACTTTAAAATTAACATTTTGGGGCTCGTAAAATATAATTTTAGTGAAAATTGTTTGTATTCCTCTATTTATCTCCTGCTTCTTAGTGGTTTATTTTTAAGTCCACTTCGGCTGTCACAATTTGTGCTCTGCTTTCGGGAAGTAATCGTTGGGAGATGTTAACTTCAATTGAAGTGCTTTCTTTTCACGTTGCAATTTAAGAATGTTCCTCCGTAATTTTCTTTACCTAAGAGTATTTGAGCTGCAAGCTTGAGTAGTTTTGGTATAGCTAGAGATGTTAACGGGCATTTATTGCTTCGCCAATATACCTTGCATCATTTGAATATTGGGTTTCAGAAATTGACACTTGTAATTCATTTAGGAATGGCAAGTGTTCACCACATACTCGTTAAGTTTTTAGAGTCGAGATTTTTATGCAACAGATCGGACCTTCCAGATTCTGTTAACCATTCAAAATACCTACAACAAAATGTTTGTAATTTACTTAAAATTCTTGATGTAACTTAACTCGCCTGGTTAAATCTCCTTTGGGAAACCTGAAAAACTGATTCTACCATCATATTTAATAAATAAATAAATTCAGGTTATGTATTTGCGGTTATGGGATGGGGCGCGAATTTTAAACTAATGGCATTTTTTATTCAAATAATTTTATCGTGTTAGGTAATTTTAAGCAGCAAATAAGTTAAAGATAATCACCTGGATATACAAAATTATGTTTCACTCGTTTTTGTTAAACAACTATTCTTAGATTCTCAAAAATTTGGAATTGTCCATTATTAACCTAGGTCAACAATAGAAAAAATTATTAACCACTAATAGAGAAATTCAACTTCTCAGTTGGCTAGGAGACGCAATAATTGTCCACTTCACAGCTAGTAGTAGAAAAAAATTTTAACCACTTTTAAAAAAAAAAAAATAAAAAAAAAATTTAAAAAAAATAAAACACAAACACAAAAAATTTAAAAAAAAAAAAAAAAACTTTTTTTAAAAAAATGTTTTTTTTTTTTAAAATATCAACATCAAATTTATTAAAAAAATCAATAAACTTTTTTTTATTTTTATTTTTTTTTAATTAAAAAAATTAAATTATTAATAAAATAAAAAAAAAAAAAAAAAAAAAAAAAATTAAAAAATTAATTTAAATTTTTTTTAAAATTAAAAAAAAAAAAAAAAAAAAATAATAAAAATTGCACAATAAGTTTCTGAATAAAATAACATATGTTGAAAATGTTAAATGGTTATGTACCATGGTGATAAAAATTGTCATTTTAATAATTTGAATTGTCAGTGTCAAACGAGTTCTAATAAAATTAACTTTGTTACGAAGCGGGTTTTCATTTTAACGAGAGAAATCAAGTTAAATTTTGATGTATTGGTGCCGAAACCCGGGAAAGTTGCTTAATTTTAGAACGTTTAACTTGAATAACAAGCAGATAAAAAAGCTATCATGGATGTGACATTAAGGAAAACGTATCGCGCACAGTTAACAAAGTTAATAAAATCCGTGGACACTTTAATAACAAGCCAAAACGTGAATTTAGATGTGGTAGCTGTATCAATTGATAGAATAAAGGTTGTGAACGCAACTTTAAAATATTTGAATAGTAAGTTGATGGCCACTTTTGATGAAACGCAGTATGAAAATGAATGTGAAAAAATAGTAGAATACGATGGTGCTGCAACAGAAGCGATTGTAAGACTAGAACGTAAATTGGTAACCGAAACGAAACTACAACATGAAATACAGAAAACCCGAAAACAATAATGCTAGAATGGAAGATGCGAAAGTATTAGGTAACAATCAAAATATTGTGCACAATACCAAGGTAAGATTACCTAAACTTGATATTGTTAAATTTAACGGCGATATCGCTTTTTGGTCAGAATTTTGGGAACAGTATAGTATAGCAATACATGTCTAGATATTACTGCTAAGTTTGCTTATTTAAAAACGTATTTAATCGGAAAGGCATTAATTACAATATCTGGATTAACATCGAGTCAAAATTCGAATAATGACGCTATCGAATTCTTAAAAGCTGAATATGCATGTACGGAAAGGATAATTGATATTTATATTCAAAAACTATTAAAACTTTCTCCTGTAAAAAATGTGAAAGAGATACAATTGCTTTAAGGAATCTTTTTACTACTGTGTTAATAATAACCAAGTCTTTGTCAACCTTAGAAATAGCAGTTAATCAATATGGTTTATTAGTAAAGTCAATTGTATTTAAAGCACTTCCCTATAATATGCGCATTGCTTATAACAAACAAAAGTAACAGAATGTAATGTAAACGAGTCTGAAGGAGGGGCAAATGTAACGGTGTGTATGGCAGATAGCAGTAATTTAAATAACGAGAAAGAAATTAATGGACTTTTACATTTTTTAAAAATAGAATTAGATTCAATTGACCGAGCCGGTAGTGTAAATGACTTCAAAAATAAAGAAAAAAACTTTAAACGAAGAACAATAAGTCATGGAGTAACGGAATGAATCATGAAAACTTTACAGCAGTAGTTAACATTAACTGGAGCAAAAGAGAGTTGCTTATTTTGCCAATCTGAATTTCATGTAACAGTGAATTGCAATGGTTCTTTGAGCAATGTCGAGAAGAGGGATATTTTAAAACTTAACAATCTTTGTTTTCGATGTTTAAAGCCCAGTCACATATCAACATTTTGTAGAACAAGGAATATTTAAAGGAATAAAACTGTAAAGTTATATAACCACATAGTTTATTTAAATAATTGTACCGACGTTTCGATAAATCGCGGTGAAATAGATAAGTATCTATTTGAACAAGTTCTTTTTATTTTTGGAAAAATACTTTATTTCACTTTTGTGTAATCCTTTTGTAGAACACGGTATAGATGAGCAGGCCTTTTTAGCCTTAAACGAAGCAGAACTTAAGGAGCTTGTCCCTAAAATGGGGCTTCGATCAAAATTACGGCAGCGATGGAGAGATTTTTGTACAGTTTATGTAAACCATATAATAATATGTATAACATGTGTTGACGTCACTAATTTAGTAAACAGCTTACTAACATTATGCATACAAATACTTTAATTTTGCTATTTAGTCGTATTATTTGGTTAGTTACAGCTTCTTACAGAATCAATCAAATACTAATATTTGAATTTTTATTTATCGAATAGGCCACTCAAGTTGTATCACCAGATTTACCAGTACTGGGAGATATTACTTTACAGTATATCGATAATAGCACTGATAATACTAGTTTGGTATATTCGTCTACACCAGATCTTTCGGAGGGCACGGCAAAATCCGACACAAATTCAATTATAAGTACACTTTCAAACAAGTCAACAGCTATTAATGTTGAAAAATCAACCCTTCCACAGGTGGGTGTTTTTGTGTGTACCTTTATGAGACAATATATTTATCAAATCTTTTTAGCTAAATGAACCGTCCGAATTAAAAATATTTTTAAGTAGTTCCAACAAAGGGCGCGAAATACTGCTAAACTATGCCATAAACAATAAGGTTAATCGCACTCTTTTAGTTCAATTATTAATCGACCGTGAGTTGGAAGGAAACCCCGATAAAAGGTTTAGGCAATAAAACAGCGAACACGTATGTTATGTATAACGGTTTTATAATTACAGAATTAATAAAGAACAGTTTTAAAGCTGACAAACCAAATTTGTAATGAATTTCCCGGTGAATGTACTAATATTTATTAAATACCTTCATGTCGTGATGCGAAGGGAAACCAATAGCAGCCCAAGGTAAATTAGTGGACCGCTACATGAACACCCGGAAAAATATATCGCACTCAATATAATTGAACCCAGAAGAAAGAAATCAGGTGGAGAAGAAGATTTCACTCATTCGGACGGTAAGATGGTTTTAGTAAGAATATTTTGTTTCAATTATATGTATTTAATAGTGCCCGACGAACAAGTTGAGAAAGAAATAAATTGGCTAAAATACAACAGCGAACCCTGGGATACTGTTTTAAAATACTGGATAAATACGTCCAGGACCCGTAGAAATAATTTTTGAAGGAAAATACCGCTATTCATATATATTTCAAACAATTCCCATCTTTAAGTAAGCCTCTTGCACATAATTTAGTAAGTAAATTTCTCACAGTTTACACTTCAAGCGATTTATAATCAACATTTCCATACATAGATATTAGCAGATTTTAAAATCCATTATTCAGAGGTGGAAAATAATCTTTTTAGTAAGTGGCCCATATGGTCCAAAGGTATATTAAATTTGGCAAAGAAAAAAAAAGACAATCTGTTGTCCCAGAAGACGAATATTTGGCTAAAGGCAAGTATAGTGATTGAAAACTTAATAAAGAAGTATCACTAATATTAAATGTAGCTCTAGAAAAAAACGTTGCTGTACTAATTTTTCCGTTGCTACTTCCTTCGATTTATCGTGGAAAAAGGAAACAAACGACTCCAAAATTTTCAAGAATCGAAGCGCAGCAGTTATTTTTAACCTATATTGAAGTAAGTCAGGGAACAACTAGAAAGACGAAATTTCATATTGTATTGTAGGCAGAAGAGAACCTCGTTCCTGAACTAGAACGGAAGGAGAAGTTATTCCAAGTTCATAAGACGACAGAGCAACCCAATATCATACTCGCAGGAAAATTGGAAAATCCAAGGTGTTTGGTAAAACTCAATGAACATATTTACGAAGCTGAAACAGTTATAAAAGGTTTAGATCTTTGCTTCAAATGCTTTTTGTATCTAACGCGGAGTATCCATTTGCAAATCAGCCTTGTTGGTTATTTATTCAGCAGAAAATCTATGAAATCGTCAATAAGGCTGATCCACGTTTATTTCTGTGAATGCGCTCTTTGCGGATCTTACAAAAGAAAATAATCTATTGGTTTGCCAAAATTAACTTTTAATTAATTTATTCTAAATGTTTTGTAAAATATGTAGAAAGGTGTTCTCCTCCAAAGGATATTTTTCACACTTTTCCGTGTACCACAATTCTACAGAAATATATAACTGTGGGATTTGCGAAAGGTACTTCGATAAACTTTAAGAAAGCACGTTAAACATCAACATGAAACAAACCGTAAATGTTGTGTGAAGAACACCTCTCATCAAAACAATTCTGTTTCTGAAAATCATACATCTACTTGGGATGTAGAGTTGTTATCAAAAGATACTGGACCATCCACTTGCTGAACAGCAGACGCTACAGTTAGCTACAAATACGACCAAATATTGAAAAATCATTTAAGACTTGTTGCCCAACTTTATAAATCGAAATTTATTCCAAGAAAGTATATTTTCAATATACTTAAAACTATAAACCATCACTTTGATTTAACTTTAGAAGTTGTCTTTGAACAAATTAGGAACAAACTGAATTATCTGGGAATACCAAACTCAGAGACTAACAAACTGATCCGCATTTTTGAAAGGGTAAAAGACGTTTCAAATAAATACAGTTCGGAACATACCTGTCTAAAGGCTTTTCATGAAATGAACTCTTATATAGAACCTAGAGATGTTATTATTGGCTCTAGGTTCAAAAGTGTTAAACAAAATGGTAAAAAAATTTACAAACAGAAACGTTACGGCTTCATATATATCGATGCGAAACATGCTTACAAATTTTTGAAATACCTAACTTACTACAAAAAGTAATAGACTACTTGGCGTTCCTAGAGCAAGAGAAACATATTTTATATAATTTTGTTCAAGGAGAAACATGGTTACATCAAAACAACAATTTAGAAATGATCAACTCCTATTACCTATTTTTCTTTATTTTGATGATTTTGAGAGTGGAAATGCGTTAGGGTCACATGCTGGTGTCAATAAAATTGGAGCGTTATATTATTCTATTCCCTGCTTGCCACCAGAAATTCAGTCAAAGTTAGACTTTGTTTTCTTAGCTATGCTTGTCAAAACTAACGATAGAAAATCTTTTGGGAATCGATCCACTTTTCAAATAATAATAGACGAATTAATGTATTTAAGACTAAATGGAATTGACGTCAACATAGATGGTAATAATACCAAAGTATATTTCCAATTGGCACTAATTTTGGGGACAATCTTGGACAGAATCAATTGTTAGGTTTTGTTGAAAGCTTTTCTGCAAATTTTTGCTGTAGAATCTGTAAAACTTCAAAGACTGTTCGTGAAACGTTATGCATAGAAAAAGAAATATACTTAAGAACTAAACAGAATTATGAAAGTGATTGTAAATCTTTGGAAAATGTATGTAATAGCGGAATAAAAGAACTGCGTGTGGAACGATATAGAAGGTTATCACATAACTGAAAATTTATCCTGTGATTACATGCACGATCTTCTTGAAGGTGTCTGTAAATATGATTTTTGCATATTTTCCAAAATTTTGTAATTAATGTAAAGCTGTTTTCTTTGGAAACCTTTAATTACAGAGTTTCTCTTTTCAAACTACTTTTAATGTGAATACGCCCCCACCAATATTTCTTGATGATATTAAGGAAAATAAACTAAGATTGTCTGCATCGGAAATGTTGTTCCTTGTTCGTTATCTTTCTGCTTTAGTGGGTGATTTAATTTCGAAGCATGACTCAACCTGGCAGCTCTTTTAATATTGAAAAAATTGTGAACATTGTGTGTGCAAAAAGGTTACAGAAAACATGTCACTATCTACTTAAAGAATACATTGCTGAGCATAACAGGTTGTACATCATCTTAACAAAACGTCATTTACCTTACAAATTTCATCTTTTAACACACTATCCAAGAATTTTAATAAAATCAGGACCAATTGGACTGCTGTCAAGTTTTAGGTTTGAGAGTAAGCATAAAACCTTTAAAAATATAGCCAACAATAATTATTGCCGCATAGATATTACTTTTGGCAAATGTTTATCATTAAACTTAAAAAAATATAAAGAATTAAATACATTAATTTCCTCCTCGTCAGAAAATGTACTTCATGTGCCTTGGATAAAAACAAATGGAGTAAAATACCAAAAAGGGAGCGTTATTGCCTTATACAGCGAATTATATAATTTCCAATTTGAGTTTGGACTGATCAATAATATTTTATTGTTAAACAAGAAGGTGCAATTAATAATATTCAAGTGCCATAATATGGGCCCAAATCTGCATTACGATGCATTTGAATTGAACATTTCTAACGAGATGAGTTCGGTAATCTTTAAACGAAATTTATTACCACGGAGAATGTTTGATTTTCGAAAAAGAAGGAAAAAATGTGTTTTGCTGTCATTTATTTAATGTGTTGTTATTTTTTGATTAGATGTATTTCCACAGACCATGTCAAATATTTAAAAAGAACGAATATTTTCTTACCGCTTATGTAAAGCATTCTTGTTACATTTACATGTATGTATTATTGTTTTATAAAATAGACGTTGCATTAATATATATGTTTATTATTTACCGGATAGTATAAAGAAACCTTTATTAGTTACTTCAGGTAACAACACATACATTTTTAGTCAGGTTTACTAATCTCATTCGTTATTTAAACTTGATAAATAGTCAAACCGAACCTAACCGTACAATTAATTTTATTAGTGAGTTTCTGTAAGCCCTGACATGGTAACGAACGTAAGCTCAAATGAAGCGTAATGGTAAAAACAACCTAAACATGTAGTGGTATTTTTTACTTACATAGGAATGTAAGTTTTACTATTAACATGCAACTGTTTTGTAGGGGTAATGGTCATCAACAAATCGGTTGGCGCCTATTTTACCACAATATTAGGTTGTGTCAACCGCACTTTTTTTTCGTGAACGAAAGAAATCAAGTTAAATTTTGATAACATAAGATATGCAGGTTGTTCTATTTAAAATAAATCATTAAAGGTACAATCGACAAATTAAATAAACGGACATACAAATTAGAATTTAGGCAACTAAACTTACAATAATGACGTTCATTAATGAATTGGCAACAGTGTTGACCGAAAGGTTTATAACCAATCCTAAAAATTATAATAAAATGAAATTGGGTTCAAGCTTCTAGTATTGTCATGTGGAATTGCATTTAGGCAAATGATTGAAAGAAGTCTTACAAATTGAATGTACAAATTATTGATATAGAAATAAACTGTTTGATTTTTGCAGAACTTTTGTGAAAGTTGCGCTTGTAGATTTACGATTAATAGCAAATAACGATAACATCTGAGATCAAATGTTCTTCACTGAAAATATAACTTTAGTGGCTGGCTAAATGCACCAGCACTATAGAACATATAGCGTTAACATGTTCAATGTACGATTCCAAATCATATGATGCGTACCACTAAACGGGAAGGAATTCCATTCAAATGAAAAGATTTTATTCTGAAATTATTTACTAGTACCTAACCTGGCAAATCAAATGTAGTGAATAAAATAGTTAATTGTTGCTCGGATTACAAAATCACATAAGAATATTGCTATTCATTTTATTTTATTCATAAATATTTTAGAAAGCTTTTCGTTGTCAATATTTAACTTTATTGTCAGGTCTAGATAATGCAGTATGAATGATATTCTCAATTGATCTTTCAGTTTTTTTAATATAATTGGTTTTAATTTGGTTATGTAAATAATAAAATGTGCCTATATTTCACACACATCATTGATAAGTGAATTGACAATTTGAGTTTATTCATATTGACAACTTCAGTTTATTAAAATATTTATGGTTTTAATTTTTTTTTACTTGTGGGCGTAGAAGAAGTATTGTAGGTACATAATACAGACTAGTAAACGTTTTCATTCTCGCGTGATTTATTACAAACGTCGCTCAGAACGAAAAATGCCGTTTACTGCTTATTATGTAAAATACTATAATAACCATAAGCTTTTCCAACATTCTCACTGAAAATAATGGCCTTTTTAATTTGAAATTTAAGGAAACATCTCAATGCCACTTAAAGCTCCTCCGGAGAGCTGAAATGCTTTTTATTTGCTCCTTAAAATAAAAATAGTTAGTCAACCAACAATTCTTATGTTTGGAAGCATTCTTTTCGTGTACCTGCTTTGTTAATCCGATTATAGAGCGGCTTATTATTACTAAACTTGTATACAAAAATAAACATTTTCCATTTAGGTGCTGTTTTCTCTGTGATAAAAACATAATAACATAAATGTTATGACAAATTAACAAAATCTAATATTCCCTAATACTTGTTTTGTTTACTTTATTATTTTTAATGAACATCTAATGATATTCGAACACGATGATAATTATTGGCAATTTGTATTAGCAAATTAATAGTTTATATTAAAAAGAATATTTAAATGATCGAATGTACCTTCAATTTTTAATTTCCCAATAGCATAGTAAAATACGCATTGTAGTAATGATCAACTGAAATTAATACGGCATTTTTATAAAAGCCGATAACCAGGTGCCTTCTTAAATACTTAACTATATGTAATAATTATGTAATTAGAGAATGCTAAGCAAGCAAACAAAAATAATGCCAATTTAATTGCAAACTAATTGGCACATGCGGGATAAATAGAGAAACTAACTTATCTATAACTTCATTACTTTTGCGTAAGTGAAAGTGTTAGTGACTTTGTTGGACATATTATCTGTGCTTTAATTTTCTCTGACTGACAAACATGGCAAAGGCTTAATTAGTTTATAGGAGACGAGCAAGTACAAAAGTAAAGGCAAAAATCGCTGCATTTCGGTAAGACTATATACAAATAAAATTTACTAAAGATACAAGTAATTATGGTGTATTTTAATTACAAATGATTTGGTTTGTAGGACATGGAATAAAACTGTTGGTAATGCTTCAAAGAACGAAGCAAGCACGTAATAAATAAACAATTTGGTTGTGACTTAGAATTATTTCACAATTTTGTAGAACATGTATTTGCTACTACATCGAATATACAGAATTTCAATAATTCCGTGTCTATAAAGACGGGTACAAAAGAAGTAGTAATAGATAAGGATAACGAATGCACGGCCGTTGATAAAACTCATAACCAGCTTCCTCTTACGATTTGGTGATAGATCGTGGTGAAGATGATAAGAAACCACTTATTACTGGACGGAGAATAATTGATTTAGAGTCCTTTTTGAATGAGCTGAAATCTTTAAAGCACCAAGGATTTGGATGTTCATTTTTTGATGTATGACGTAGACACCAATGCTGCAGAGACATTCAATTCTATTGTTGCAAAGTTCGTAGGGGGAAAACGAATAACTATTGTTTAAAAAATTCTTACGAAGCACGATGTAAGCGGCTGCATTATGTTATAATAGTAAAGGAGGATTTATTGTAGGAATTCATCAAAGTTTATTTGGAAATGAGCCTGGACACCACACCAGTGTATATTTCCAAAAAAAATTAGTTCAGTTGACGTCATAAAAAAAAGTAAGTTAACACTTTTTCCAAAAATAATTTCTTATTACTCTTAAACATTATTGTAATTCTTTATAGAAATATGAAAAAAGTATTTGGTGAAACAGACGAAAATTGCGGTCCAGATGCAAATATAATGCCTGACATGGAACTGCCAAAGTATAAAAATTTCCTAAGAGATCTAAAAAATTTTGATCAATATCAAAACACAGTTTTACAATCGCAAAGTGATATATGGACAACGGAAAGGAAAAAAAAATTTTGGTCGAGTTTGCAAATTAAAAAACCTACATCCACGGCAAAGACCGTAGAGGCTTTATTATACAGTACTTTTAATGGAAATATTTATACAAAATTTGGATTGAATAATGAAGATGCAGCCATTAACTTGTTTCAAGCTCAATATTCAATTGTTGTGGAAAAGGCTGGTTTAGTAATAGACAAACTAAACCCATTTTTAGCTTGTTCACCAGATGGTCTTATTGGTCAGAATGCGTTAATTGAAATTCAAAGTTCCTGGAAAAGTGATAACTTACATCCGGTTCAAGCCGTTTTGGAAAACAAAATAACGTACTGCGAATATCGAAATGACAAATTTACTTTAAAACGCTCTCATAATTATTATTTTCAGGTACAAGATCTATTACACATAACACAAAGGGATTTTTGCTATTTTGTAGTATATACAAACGGAGGAATACAACAGTAAATACAGTACCTATACGTAGTAATTTTATTAGTTATACTTACTGTTCTTTACGTATTTTAAGAACGACACCTTTTGGAAACAGCGAATGGAAAAAAGTTGACTGCGTTTTATATGACTTCACTATTACCTGAACTTGTAGATTCAAGAAGATGCAACAACAAAAGATCCGTGATATTTATTTGACTTGATATTAGTAATTAATTATAGTAATAAAATGATCTACTTTGACATATAAATTTGCTTTTTATTATTTTTATATAGCAGTTTAATCGAATCCATCTTTTAACACAAAGTGAGATTTTTATTATATTAATGTTATTATAAATACACTTAAAAAAAATTCAGAATTCAAAGTGAATTTCTCCCATTTCCATTAACGGTGGTGAGTAAAATTTAATTTTAATTTTTTCTCCCAAATTTAAGTAAAGATGAATTTAGAAACACCCTGTATGTCTTCTCGCAATAAAAAATAATTCTCGTTTATTAGCGACCAGTTTCATTGGACTGGGGCAAAGTTGTGAAGCTAATTATAATTATAATAAATAAAGGTAAAACATGTTTTAGAATTCGTTGTCAAGTTACGGACGCGTGCCTAGTTCATAAAAATGACTCTCATACTATAACATGGTCAATACGGGACTCGTTAGGTAAATATCTATTACCTAATATAAACCTAACGAAATAGTGCGGCGGTCTATTTGATATACAATTGTGAATCAAATGTTATCGAAATGATACTGGATAACAATTGAATTAAACGTTCTGATTTATTAAAATACTAAAAATAATAATCATCAAAATCGTACAAGTAGTTTAAGCAATGCTTTTACATACGAACAGCCGACGGGCTGGCTTCTGGACCAATAATTGAATTTGTTTTGATATAATCTACTAACTCTAATTGCGTAGAAAAAATTGAAAAAGTGGTTGTCAAAATTTTCGATGTTGATATTGTCCAATTCCTCAATTCATTTTATAAAATGTGGAAAAAACAAAATTACGCATACCAGATGATTTCATCTATAAAATTTCGAAAAATTCAAAAAATTTCTCACATACATCTTTATTTAAAATATAAAAAAAAAAACATTTTATTTTTCTAAAGAAATCGGTTAGAAGTTAACGAAAGTTGCCAAACCAAAAGTATTTTTTTTTTATTTTTTTTTTTTTCAAGACAATAAACGGCATATTATTGAACTACTGGCAGACGCTAAAAACGCTTTTACTGTCTAAACATTAAAAGCAATAGTTCTTTTGTTTTTCACAATGATTTAGAGGTTGGTACATCGGTAATGTCATATTATAAATGTACAGTAAAGTACCAACTTGATTCGCCGAGAATAAAACGTCACTATAACACTGAGAATCTCGAAAATTTTAAAATAACACATGAAAACTAGCAATAAACGCTTGAAGAAAAATAATATATTTCACTTGGAGTTAAAAAATACATATGCTTCGCTTAATTTGCTGTCTCGGCTAACACCTCGCCAGCAAACTTTTAAGCTCAGCAATTATATTGTTTAACTCCTAGTAAAATAATCTACTATTACAGATAATTTTTAAATGCTCCCGTCAAATTCGATTAGTATACTGCACTATTGTAGCTGTAGTCTGTGTCAAAAGTTACTCATTTTTTTATTTGTAAGGTGTGTTGCCTATTCTCTGTTCGAAAAAGCTTTAAGTTTATGTTAATCATTTTCTTTGCTTTCTGCATGGTATACCGTATGTCTCGGATAATCTGAAGCATTCTACACTGATGTCACTTTTCCTGATAGAACAAAAGAATTTATTAGCATTAGGCCCGAAATTCAGTCTTAATTACCAATAAATCAAAACAAATTGTTTTCTTTATTAGCTCACGTTGAAAACATTTTGTCTCATAGCTCTAACGATAAGACAGATAGAAATAGAAGCCATTATCACAAATATAATCACTAACCATATTAACAAAAGAAAAGTTTCCTCAACTCAAATTATTTAATGACATTAAAAGATTTTTTGAAGAACAAGAATAATATTTTAATTACCAATGCCAATATGGGTAATGTCATCTGAAGACTATCACCAAAATTGATTATATAAATAAATCGTTGACCTTATTAAATGATTTGAGTATGTACAAAAAATTAGCCCAACTATTAATTTTCAAACCAAAACAAATAAATTAATTAAACAACGCAAAGAGCAGAATTACATCAATGATGACATTACTAAACATTTAACCAATTATAAATGTGTTTCACGAAAATATTATGGCTTACCCAAAATTCACAAAGAAAGCATACTATTAAAACCTATGATTTCTTCAATTAATGCCCCCAACAGCAAAATTTCTAAACACATTGCTCATATTTTAATGAAATCATTCAATGACAACTTACCCTTTCGGATTAAACACTCATTTATATTTGCACAATTGATTAACAACTTCCAACTACCAGATAATTACGTATTAATCTTGGAAATCAATTGAAGTTAACTGCAAGAATACCTAAACAAAAAATTTTATCAGATTTATTTTGACACTAATGTACTTCAGCTTCGACAATCAATTTTATTTACAAATTTTCAGTTCACCTATGGGATCAAGTTTAAGCCCCATGTTATATATCATAATGAATGATCTCTTAAATGTATGTAGCAGACAATTACAATTTGAAATTTCTTTTTTGTATCATTTCGTAGACGATATAATTAGTTCCATACCTAAACACACCAAAAATATCATTCTTGAGAGAAAATTGACAATTACAATCAGTTCATCAAATTTACTATTGAAAGCGAGAAAGACAATTCTTTCCGTTTTTAGACACTAAACTTATTAGAAATAGTAATAACCAAATATTGTTAGATTGGTACCAAAAACCAACTTAGTTCTCGACGTTATCTTAATTTTAAATCCATACCATTCTTCAATGATGAAGCAAAAAAAAATGCGATATTGGAAATAGTAGTAATAAATAGAGATTTCACTACAATCACGTATTTAATTACTCCATCAGACCAATTTCTGAAACAAAATAATATTGAATATTTACTATCTGAAGTCATTAATCCGCTCTTCTCTTTGTATTATCTTCTTTTCGTTGTATGCCTGGGCTATTGGGCTTCATTTTTAGTGATATCTTGAAATTCTTCAACTTTAATATCTTTCATCAGACTTACTTCTTCATCATTATTCAATGTGATTAGCATTGACGGTTGCGTTACGCATTTCTGTCCTAAATATCATCATCCTGCATAAATTCTTCGTATAAAGCAAATAAAATACCTCTCACCCTAACTTTTCGGTGGTAGGAAACGAAACAAAACTATAAAAAATCTAGATTTCACTTACGTGCTCGAAACAAATCTTAAGCGTTTAGTAACAGCGCAAATTAATTTTGTAAATTTCCACTACTGCTAAATAACATTTTAGAACAAATGGGACACTGTTGCTATTACTTTTAACAGAATTACTAGATGAGCCAGCATACTGCACACGTACAGTAGGAAGGATTACAATAAATTGACAATGCGACAAGCATGTGAGTTGAAGCTGTGCATTGCAGTAATGAAACGAACAAACTCGAGTAGAGAACCGTGCGGACGGACGGACAACCACCAGGATGCGCCCCATTGCCAGATTTTAATATATATGATTTACAGAATGGCAACAAGGAATGTTGCTAACATTATGTTATGGATACGGTAACAGAACTTTGTTAATGACATTCTGTTAAAATAACTGACATACAAAGTTTTCTCAAATTTCAAATGAATTTATTATTTTCTTACTGTAGTGTGGTTTACAATTTGTTGATTAAGATTTCTGACAATGAGTTGTTTTTTTTTACTATTTTGGATGATCGATGGATTGACAGTGCGTAATAGAATAATAACTAAAACTAAATCAACACTATTAGCTGTGTTATTGTTAATTAATTAATCGCAAAATAAAAGGTTTATCTTTTTCCAACCTCAACGTAAATTCAAAAGTCAGTAACTACAAATAAAAATCGTTCCAAACTTAAAATAGAGAACAAATCACTGTGCAAATTGTTTAACATTTTTTATTGATCCGCAAGGTTATTTGTCGTAGAAAAGTATAGTCTGCCAACACGTTTGGAATTTTTGTGGAATACTTACCTAAATGACCTGCTAATGTTAAAACATTTTTTATACTTACACCAAAATAACTTTGAAAATATTTAAACTCTTTAACAATAAGGTTAGACCTAGTTTGCAACAGCAGGTAACATTTATTATTTTTTAGAATTATAAAATCTTTTGTTACAGTTTGTTTACGTTGTAGTTGTACTTCGGCATTTAACGTTTCTTAGAATATTCCACTAAAATCTTTTGTAATATTCGGTAGAATTTAATGATTTTATTTAAAATCTTATTTGGCGGCCGCCTACTGCGCAACTGCGCTGCGCCTAACTTTAGACACGCCACTGTAGTACGGTTATTTGAAAACACCAGATTTTCATTCAGTACGATTGAGTTAATCGTAATATTGTTTGCTTCGAAGTCGAGTATAAGAGTGACTAGTGAAGTGATAAAGAACGTGTAAAAACAACGGATGTTTTCTTTTCGTCTTGTTTAGAAAGCTTATGTTTTAGGTTTTTAGTCCATTAAGCAGTCAAGTCAATTTATCTTAACTCGAGACTATTACCCGGCGTTCAGGTTCACACCTTGCTATTCTTTTCATCGCCAGCGGTTTAAAAAAAATGGCGAGAAGCAGTAAATGTAGAATCAACAGTTTTTTACCCACAAAGATTAAGCATATATGCCACTACTTTCTTGGAAAACTTTTTCTGAGAAAATGAAAATGCTATCTTAAATTAAACCAATAAACCAGCACATAATAAATAGATATTGAGCCTAATTGTGACACTTAAATTTTCTAGCTTATTCCTTATTAGCACTGAGTTGCAGAGGATTAGAAAATTAAATTTTGGTTCACGGCCATAATTTTCTATCTTTTTCTTTAGTTAATTAAAATGTAGCCATTATGTTTAATAGATTTCTAAATATTTAAAAAAATAATTTTTAAAATTATTTTATGATCAATGTATTGCTTTTTATTTAACGAGACAGGACATATAATGAAACGTTTTGAATCATTTTCTTCTTTATTCACATACAGAAATATATAAGTTAATTTCAAATAGCTAAAACTACTTTTAAGTGGTTAAGAAATTCTTCTTTTGTGCAGAGTCGTCGAGGTGAAAAAAGAACAATTGAAAGTTTTTTTAAGGAAAAACCCAAAATTTCCAAACCTGAATTGTTCGCTTCTCAGCTTGAACCAAGCAGTGTAATGGTTGAAAAAGAAAATGGGAGAAATGTCAGCGATAGCAGCGCACCTTCCGTTCCAATGTCTCATGATCCTAAACTTTCATGCTCGGGTAATGGTGGTGGGAATCTTGTCGTCGGCAGCGAATGTTCCCTTCCAATATGTGATGGTTTTTTGTCTTCTTCTTTCGGTAATGATGACCATCGCGAAAGTAACAGCATAAAAGAGCGTTCCCTTCTAAGTCCTGTTGCTTTGTGTTCCCAAGATGCGCCTCTGTTCAAAATTACGACATAGGCGTCTATTTAGAACATGTCCATTATCTTAGTGATTTCGCCAAGAAGCAGCTTCTTCAGAATCCATGGACTCCAGACAAGCAGTACAAGTTTCCATTTTCTAAACATATGAAAAGCGGAAAGACAGTTCGTCGCTTCGTTGGCTCACAACATTTAGGTGCTCACCAGTGGTTGGTTTTGTCCGACGCACTGAAGGGTTTATTGTGCAAGTATTGTATACTCTTTGCTACTGAATCTGCGGGACGTCGGTCATCTACACCGTTAAGCATTTTTGTGAAAAAGCCTCTAAAATCTTTTCCTAAGCTTTACGGAAAGGATGGTGCCTTGACAGTTCACGAGAACAATGAGTATCACCAAACTGCTGTTATGAAAGGAAGAAATTTTTTACTTACTTTTGAGTCCCCACAATTAGAAGTAATTAACCTACTTAGTGCTCAACGTCTAGCCCAAGTGAAAGAAAATCGGGCGCGTTTATGCCCAATCGTAGAAACAATAATTCTATGTGGAAGACAAAACATCGCCTTGAGAGGCCACAGAGATGATGGCAATCTACAAGATAGCGCGTTAACTTCTAGTACAACAGAAATTGATACAAATAGCATCGTGAGCCGCGATGGCAATTTTAGATCTTGCGCTTTCGCATTTTAGCTGGTGACACCGAGCTTTCAAAGCATTTGGAATCTGTTAGTGCTAACGCGACATATATTGGGAAAAATACCAAAAATCACCTGATTAGTTGCTGTGGCCAGGAGATTATGGACATTATTTGCGATAGAGTTTGCAAAGCAAAATGGTTTTCTGTCATTTTTGATGAAACAACGGACGCCAGTCATATTGGACAAATGAGTCTTTCCTTGCGTTACGTTTATAACAACTGTATCAGAGAAGATTTCATAGCGTTTACTGATTGTTACGAGGCAATTGACAACTCTGATAAGAATGAGACATAGGCGGTTGACGATTCTGATCAGAATACAAACGATGACACACAGGAAAAACGTCTCACTGGATCAGCACTTGCTCGTATCGTGAGAAACGTGTGTTCTGGTCTAAAGTTGGAAATAAAGAACTGCGTTGGAATCGGGACTGACAATTGTTTTGTGATGTCGTCGGAAGTGAAGGGGGCGGTTAAAGAACTTCTAAAGTACGCACCAATGGCTGTCAGAAACCCTTGCCTCAATCACACTCTTAATAACTCACTGAAACAAACAAATAAAATCATGGCTTGCCGATCCACTATTGATAAAATGAAAGAAGTGATAGCATTTTCCATGACCTCTGCAAAAATACACCAAGTGTTTAAGAAAATCATGAGTAAGGCGTGTATTGGCCTATGCGAAACAAGATGGCAAGGAAAACACGACGGATGTATGCAGTTTCGGGAAAGTTTACCTGATATTTGCAAAGCCTTAGAGGAAATAAGCAAGTGGACTTCGACAGAGACGGCTTCTAAGGCTTATTCTTTGTTGAACGCTATTTGTAGTTGAGAATTCATCATTTCAACATTCATTTAATGCGACGTACTTGGCACCACTCGCCCTCTTAGTCTTAAACTGCAGTCACCTACTCTGGATTCATTCAGTGCTTTGAATGTCTTGAAAGATGTATTGCGGGTGTTGGACAACAAGCGGGAGGCAGCTGAGGAAAGATTCAATGTCGTGTTCAAGAGTGCCTCATATATGGCGGAAAATTTGGATGTTGAAATTCGACTTCCTAGATCGAGTGGACGGCAAATGCACAGAGCAAACCCACCTGCTACAACTGCTGAGGAGTTTTTTCGGCGATCTGTCTAGATCCCATTTGCTGTACGTTGTTATCAACGACTTGAAAAATCGACTGCCTAAAGATGTTTTGGGCGCATTCAATTGCGAATACTTCTTCCTTCAGAAATGAACTTCACGAAAGGGACCTATTCTGTTGATATCGACGTTGGATCAAATTTGAAGATTTTATCGGAACACTATGGCATTGATTGCCATCGCCTTGAATTAGAATATGAGTTGTGGCTAGAACAGTGGCAAAGACTCAAGAGTGACAAAACAAGTATTTCTTTGGATGTCTTAGAATAGATTTCTGTGATGTCTAGGTTTTTTCAGGAATCCACCAGCTCTTACACATTCTAGCTACACTTCCAATCAGTGTAGCCACGGGTGAACGGTCATTTTCGACCTTACGGTGGTTAAAAACGCGGTTACGAACTCGAATGAGCGAAGACAGGCTAAATGCATTAGCTTTTCTGAACATACATTTTTTTTGCAAAAAGCAAAGCTAGGAAGATTGAATTTGTATTGTAGGTACCTAGTATATTTTTTGCAGTAAAAGAATCCTAACTTTAACTTATTATTTACCGTAGTTGTGTTTTGATTGTCAATTCAATAAAATTATGATCTGTAATTTATGTGGCTTTTATTTTTATTATAAAACAGTAATCTGTTTTATAATAATAATAATTATTACTAGGGATATGATAATTTTTGAGTTCCCTTTTCTGGGTTTGGGCAGCGAAACAAGACACGGTATGGCCCCCCTTTGACAAAATCCTAAAGCCTCCGCTGTGATGCATACAAACTTTTATCGCCAACCGTAAAAATAGCCTCAATTTGTTAGTAAAACTAACTTTCGACGGAATTGGATAACATTTTAGTATATGTTATAGTATAGGTCTGTCTGATTAAAAGTTCTCATAGGCACAAACTCAAAAAATAAATAAATTCCTCAGAACAAAAATTCTAAAGTTGTAATAAAATTAATTAAGGGGTGTTTTAGTGGATATTTTTTTCTTTTCTTCAATTTTTCATAAAAAACGTACGGCGCCCTTCATCATTAAAAATGAGGAGATATTTTAACTCATCATCAAATGTTAGACAAAGTAAAGAAACAAGCACCAGATCATTTATTTATTCGTATGATACATTTTAAATATTGTATTGTGATGTAAGTGTTTTGTATGTGCCCCAGAAAATCAGTATAATCCTGTATAGTGTGGTGACGAAACCGTGGGCAATTATGGATTGGTTCGTCTTGGCAAAGCATTTGCTTCAAGGTATAGGAAAACCACTAAAACCTAAACATGACAACCCTTACCCACCTTAGTATTCATATGTAATAATATTAATTAAGTGAGTAAACATTATAGAAGGTAAATAAGTACGTAAAATATAACAGCACAGCCATTGCATAACGACATATAATGGGCCGGTCCAAGCGCCAGTTACGACAATGAGGAAAAAAATAGTATGTTAAAGAAACAGCAAAAAATAATGAAAAAACAGATAATCAGGACAGAGAATACAAATTCCTGAACTTCAGATGTCCTTCAGATTCGTATAGCCATAATATAGCATCATCCGTTAAATTATGAAAGTTTGCAAACCCTCTTTTAAACTATATTAATTGACAATCCTCTACAATACGTGTAACGGTCTCTGGTTCGTTTCAACAGTCACAATTTGGATTAGAAATCGCACCCCATTTAAACAACATAGAATTTGCATTTTGAAGGTCCTGTTCTTATGCGATTTACTTTTGACCAAATTTTTATTTTTTGATCAAATCCGGGACTTCAATTGTTGGATCATCAATGAGATGTTTATTGAAAACATCAATTCCAGACCATAATTTTTGCACTCTTCAACTTCAGAAAAAGCCGTACTTAAGTAGTCTTGCAACTATATAAGACTTCGAGATTTAAGTCTTTTGACAGGAAGGGTGAGGAAAAACGACATTAAAGTTTCTAGCCAAGGTATTGAAGGAGGTTTGTAAATATTTACTACTTGTACTACTCCTGTTTAGTAGTTATAACAAAAACTCCAGAAATTATACTTTTTTGTATACTTTCGTATCGAATATTTTCTTTAACGTATGTCCTATTCCATGAATGGGACTCTTAATAAAGTCTACTAATTGAAAACCTTTTATATACCTTTATTGAGTATACTTGTCTCATCTCCACAGTGGTTTTCCTGTAAAAGTAAAATATCGACGGGAACAACATATTTTCCTTTTTGTTGTCCATGTGTGGAGTGCCTTGTAGGTACTGTCTACCTTTCCACATTTTATATTTGTGTTAAAAACGCCTAAAAATACAAAAACAACTGAAAAAAACTCTAACGAATATTGACGTACGTTTTGACGTTTCGACAATAAAATGGATATTTACGTCATCTCAGCTGTGCCCAGGAAAGTAGCAACTTTTTAAAATTTAGTAACTGTGAAAAGTAAATTGACGAAGAGCAACATTTTAATAGTTAAAAATTTAGATTTTGTGTTACGGGGTGTTTCCAAAAAATGCTTTTTAAAATTCCAATGGATAAAACTCATTGTTTTCAAATAGAATGACACTTGTTTTTCTTCTCTATAAGATACCATTTTACCTCTTAATTTTTTTATCCTATGTCTAAACCCTGTAAGTAACTTTTTGCACGATCGAGCATTTTTGTTTACTTACAGACTCTGTTTCCACGACGGTAGGATATGTTTACTGGTTGCTAGGCCTAAGACGTCGGTAAGTAATAAAAATTACTATTATATTGCGTTATTTCTCCAAAATGTAAACGTTACTTTTGACTTTTCGTTTATTTATTAGAAATCGAATTAATTTCATTGAAGTGTAATTTATTACGATCGTGCAAAAAATAGTATAAGCATCGTGAACATCATCATAACAATAATAACAATAATTATTAATTTGTTTAAAATTATTTGGCATACTCATAGTGGCAATAAAGAAAGTTATTGCCCATTAATTTGCGACATGGTTCCTAGTTTTGAAACCTTGCAGTACAAATGATTAGGAAATAGTTTTTTGTTTAATTACTAATGTTTTTTTTCCCGAATATCTAACAACTAATGTGTTTTGCATAAGTAACATATTTTTGAACTTTTGCAATCTACTCCAACTTCAACAGACTTTTCATTTAAGACGATGACACTGCTTGAAGTTAGAGACATGTTGTTTTCTTTAAGAAGCTTCAAACTGGTTTGCTACAGAGTGTATCAGAAATAATTGAAAATATATTTTAACTGTAGAACTCAAGCTCAAAATATTAAGATTTAACTCAAATCACTTACATAAAATCTAGCTTATTATTGAGTTACAAGGTGTTTTATTTGAAAATTTAAAAACTATTTGTACCTAGTAGTTTAAAACTATTTGACGTATCCTTGTCATACTTGGCAGGAAATGTAGGTACTGCTGATCCTACTAAATTATGTTAGATAAAGGTTCTTGGCTACTGCCAGAGGCGTACGACAGGGGCAAGTAATTATTTAAGCCCTCCCAAAATACACAACACTGGCGGAATTGCCATTTTAATACAATTTTTTGATTCTACAGTACTTTATTTTAAAATAAAATACTCTTCCTTCGTAACGATAAAGTCATTATTTTTCGAGATATTTAAAGTCAAACATAAACCTACACAGTTATTTTGCTTTTAACTGTATAAATTAGAACTGCATCCAATATTCAAATGAAACGTTAATCAGGTACTAACAAAAAACATAATGTTTACTGAAATTTATTGAAACGCATAAGTAGATGCATTTAACATTTAAAAACAAAATGGTTCTTTCCTCAAACCACATTTTGTTTTTAAATGTTGAATGCATCCACACATTCGTTTCAATAAATTTCAATATTGAGCATTTGGTGCAGTCCTATGATACTAAAAAACCAACATATGAAGTCAAAATAATGACTTTATTGTTACGAAGGAAGAGTACCTATCTTATTTTAAAATAAAGTATTGGAGAATCAAAAACCTGTGTTAAAATAGCAATTCCGCCATTGGCGTAGATTTTGGCCGGAGCCGAAAACAAATATTTCACATGATTTAGTAGGGTGTTCAGTGCGCACACTTCCTACCATGTATGACAAAAATACATCAATTTTTTTAACGTACTGGCTACAAATGGTTTTTAAGTTTCCAAATAAATTACTCTGTAACTCACTAACGAGCCACATTGTATCTAAGTGATTTGGACTAAATCGACATTATCGATACTGTCCCAATTATGGTCACATTTTAAAATTAAAATTTAAAACAAGATTTCTGTAAGATAATGGTCTTTTTTAAACACATTATTTCAATAATGTAAGTTTCTTCTTCTCAAATCACTTTATTCGAGCTGATAAAGTAGATCCCTATTTTGTCATCGTCTGTCATTTGCCAACCAACGTCATAATGGCGGGCTTTTCATAAATGTACAGTAATTTTCTACTCAATTATCATCATAGGTGTCGATAACTGGTAGAAGACAGTCTAATATGATTTTTAAGTAATTAAGGTAAGCGTCGTGTAAACATCTTAACCTTTAGTTGACATCAAAACCACCCTTTTTAAAAAACATCGTGTATACGGTTATTTAAAATTTGACGTGAAAGTTGGTGACATGCACGTGTCAATAATTAGTGTTTTCTTGATCTGGCAGACAGTAAAATAGATAAAAAGAATGAACTAAATCCATGTAAAACGCATTGTTGGCTGTAAAGGAAGGAAAACCGTCTTGAAAGCTAGCAAAGAATTTAATGTTTCACGAAGCACATTGATCGATAAACTCCAAAGAAGATCATTACTACAGAGAAAAATAAGACCAGATACAGTTTTAAGTCATGTGGAAGAACAGACTTTAGTTGACTGAATACTTAAAATTGGAAGAGTTGGATTTTCTCCAACTATTACATAGCGTACAACATGTGATGAAAAATTTGAAACGAGAAAACCCTTTCACCAATAACAGACTTGGTCGTCATTAGTACGAATCGTTCCTAAAGAGGCGTCCACGGGTTTTGCAAAATCTCACAAAGTCTAAGGCTAGTGTTACCGAAGTAAACATTTGTCAGTGGTTTGCTGAAATTAAAGGGTACATTAAAACAAAAAATTATATGCATATATTTGAAGATATGGCTAGAATATTCATTTGTGACGAAACGTTTTTTTTAACACAAAAGCCGATAAGGTTATCTCCTAAAAAGGCGAGAAAGCTGTATACACTTTCATAAATAATGACGAAAAAGAGTGTATAACCACGTTGATTATCTGTAACGCTCTGCCGATGATAGTTTTTTCTTATAAACGGTTACTGAAAACCTTGGTTCAAGCTTGTTGTACAACCGGTTCAACCTGGGGGTAGAACGATCCGACAGTGGATGGATGACTGCGGAAACATTTTTTTGAATTTGAATTGAAGTTAAGAAAGCTATTTCACTTCCAGTCTTTCTTTTTTTAGATAGGCCCAGCTCCCACTTGACCATGGCCCTCAGTGAATTTTGTCTGTTGCATGGGATTATTCTAGTAGCCCTGTTCCGCAATTCTTAGATGTCAAAAAAAGAGTGTGTAACAATAGTAATTAAACCACGACGGGAATAAGTTAATTAGAAATCAGTTCGCTCCAATTCTGAAGTGCACCATGGAAGCTATGGCAGATTCTACAACTACAATTAAAAATGGTTTTAAAGTAGGCGGTCTTACACTACTTAACCCAGACAATACAAACTACGAAAAATATTTTAAATCAAATGCAACAACTGTCCAACGGAGAAACGAAGGTTCAAATAAAGATATGCAGAATAATGAAAGTGACAAGACTATAGCAACGGAAATCAATGAAAGTAGACTTCTTTAAGAAAATCCCGATGATGGACACAATAATCCACTAGCAATAACAATTCATGACAATCTTAAAGAAGCTAATGTCGAAACAGAAGATGAGACTAATGCCAATAGAATACATGATACTCCTTCCAAAAATCAAATACTACTACCTCAAGAAAATGGCGACGATTTAGTGCCGACTCTTTTCAAGAAGTATTTAAAGAAGTAACTTTATAAAGAAAATGGAAGGAAAAAGTCCCCACTGTAGCCACATTCACTCAATGGTTAGAATATTACAACAAAAGGAAGAAAATAAGAAAGAAGACTTTTTTAAAAAAGAAAAGAAGGAATACGCATACAAGAAAAAATTAAAAACCAACAAAAACGTCAAAACAAATGTCTGATAGTTCAAATTGAAATATCAAAATATGAACTGTCAAGTTCTAGTTCCAGTTCTAAAAATGATGACTAAAGTGAAAATGATATCATATCGGTTAATGACTACGTAATTTTGATTACAATGACCAACATTTGGCTGGGAAGATTGCAAAAATTTAGCAATATTATTGATTTTTTCCAAGAAAATGTTTACTTATATTTATTATATAATTATTTAATTTTTGTATGTCGATAGCTGGAACAACAGACATTTGAGTCACCTGCATTTTTGAATTTTCTTTAAAAAAAAATTACAACAAACTATAGGATACCAGTGTAGGAATAGTAAACAGTTGAATGTTGAAACGAAACATGAAATTAAATAAGATTAAATTTTCCTAATGCTATCGCTAAAGAAATTCCAACAGCATACAATTAACTTTGACAAATTTCTTAAAGTGTCAATAATTGGGACAATTATAATACGTTCAAGATCTGGTGGCGGTTGACCTTCATGTAGATGCGCGGCGGGATTTTAAACAAGCGTGTTTTCGGCATATGTAGAACCGATTTAAGTTTTCTGCGTGGAGGGCAACTGCCACGAGATCTTGAATTTAGTATACCTTACTTATGATCAAACTACAATGAGTGCTTGCTTCTACAAAGTCAGGTGCTGGTAATTCTTCTTTTTTTATTTAACATGACTAACCGTGTATGTTGGTTTCCAGAAATATTTTACTTAGAAACAGAGTTTGAAAAAAACAAAAGTAGACTATATTCTTAAAACAAGAGTTATCAGATACATCTTACCTAATGTTTCAATAGTAATTTGTAAAATATTAGTTTTTTATTTTGCCAGGATAGTATGGTTCTTCTAAACCCTTCCTCATAGAATACATTCAGTGAGTGGTTAGTTTTAAGCAAACAACATTAGTTTCAGTAAATGGCGACGTTTCGCACCTTGATAGGATGGTTCTTTTTTGGGCCAGTGTCTGATCAGATCGTTTTGTTAATAAAAAGAGGTGTTGTGGTCTGAAGTAGCACAAAAGAAAATTTTGGGTACTTCATTCCCAGCATTAACGCAAACAATTAATTTTAAAGTTATAATTATTTAATTTTGCACTATATTTGTATGAGGAATGAAAACAATTTTAGCAACGGCAATTGTACAAAAGTATGGAATGCAATTGTTAGTTATATACTTACTGTTTTGTACCCATAGTTTGTAATTATGGAATTTATCGAAAATTGGGAAAACTAACATTTATTAACTTAATGTTTAATTTATTGTTGTCGTTTTTGCATTCTACTCTTGGAAGTCGATTTTAATCACGGGTTTTTGTTTTTGTCATGCAAAGTGGTTAATTAAAAATTAGTGATTGTCACAATATTAGTATGTGTCTCCAATAGTTACATTGTATTGAAAAAAAAACTGAAGAACTGATCATTTCTTCATGAGAAGAAGCAAAACTTATTTTTATAATGCTCTATTAAAATCTTTTAATTTTATGTACTACATTCTAAAGGAGGAGATCAAAAAATAATAGGTATTTATGTAACAAGTCCATTATCTACATTTTTATGGACAAACCACAGGATTATTGACAAGCGACGAAGAAGCGAGGCCATAACTGTAGCGAGATCATAAAACGAGAGTATGGACGAGTTATGTGTTTTATCGTCAACTGTATGTTTTTCCTCGAAAAAATTTAAACTGTAGAAAGTATGTGGCATATCGACAAATATCTAGTCGTCTTTGCGTTTGTTATAAATTGACATTTTTACTCTTAAAATTCACACATTTATTCTGACATTCACGTTTGACGTTGACAGCCGTCCCTAAACTAACAAAAAAACTATTCCATAAAGAGGCACTTTATTGCTTAAAAACTGTATCATAAACAGCACGAAGTTGACCAGTTGACTATAATAGTGACAAGACACTAGAGTTTGTTTTTCATGACGAATGTGTTTTAGTTGCAGATGCGATGGTCGAGGCCAATAAAACATGAGAGTCATAAAATAGTAGATTATTTTACTAGAGTTAAACAATATAATTGTTGAGCTTAAAAGTTTGCTGGCGAGGTGTCAGCCGAGACAGCAAATTAAGCAAAACAATTACATTTTAACTCAAGTGAAATATATTATTTTTCTTCAAGCGTTTATTGCTAGTTTTCATGTGTTATTTTCAAATTTTCGAGATTCTCGAGTGTTATAGTGACGTTTTATTCTGAACGAATGAAGTTGGTACTTTACTGTTACATTCATAATATGACATAACCGAGTACCAACCTCTAAATAGTGTGAAAAAATAACTGTTTTGCTTTTTAATGTCTAGACAGTAAAAAGTTTTTAGCGTCTGCCAGTAGTTCAATAATATGACGTTTTATTGTCGCTTGAAGAAAAATAACTTTAGTGCCGAGGTACATATTTTTTCCGAAATCCCAAAATGATAACAAAATCGGACAATTTCTTAAAGCTTTTTAATAATTATAATCATATTTTTGATGTTCACATAATTTCTCTTTATCATTAAAGTATACTGAACAATCATCACACAAAAACTTTTGTTTTCATGTTTCGATAATTGGGATCCCACAATGTTATATGCAAAAAGAAGTTAACGACAATTTTAAATTAAAAACGTAACATAAATAGAGGTTGCACCGTTGATCAGCGGCAAGGGATGGTTCGTGAGATGATTTGCTTTTGTGAAATGAAGAGGCCAAAGTAAATGATTGCAAAATCGTCAATAACAATTGATAAATTTGTCAAAGTTGAGTGGGCGCCAAACAAGGTCGCTACGTTAAATAGCTTCTAGCCCTTGTTCACTGAAAGCTCTCAGGGTTACTTTCTAATGAAATTACCTTAAGAAAGTACTGACACAAACCTGTAAAAGTTAACACTACCTGCACAAAAACAAAATATATTTGTTTACATTGAAATTCATTTATTGGTAATACAGTATTTCTAATTCAAAGTTTGCGTTTCGGTTGTTCCGTTTAAACTTTCAATTTGTGACAAACTAGAAAGAGTCAATGATTAAAACAACCTGAAGTCAAAGTGCATATTTATACTAAGGCGCCAATTGTTAACTTAGGTATCAGTATCGGTAGGATTGGAGAAAAAATAGCAAACGCAATACGAATTTTACTTTTAATTTAAAACCATAATATTTTCGTAAATGATCAAAAACTACTAGCATTTTATTTCTGATAAAATTAAGATGTTAAAATTATTAAAGTTAATATTAGGATGCAAAGTCGTTCAAACAATTATAACAACGAGGGAACTTCGCAACAAAATACCTTTATATATTCTGATAGCTCTTCTATATTGTCTGGTATGATATCAGGATTTATTTTACGAATTTCAGCATAAGACTTAGACAACAATTCAGTAAAACCCGTTTTCTTTGCTGAGGCTTGTGAAAAATGAGACGTAAATATTCCACCAACTGCTTTGATGTTATGTTCTTTAGCTATCAGTAACCTAAAAACAAAGTATTCTTAATCATAGGTGAAATAGATGTTATATAACTTACCAACACTTTAGATACTCCGTTGTAATTCCATACCCCCTATACTCAGGAATTACATACAGTCCTCTCTCAGAAAGAATGTCAGATACTCCATAATAATTATGTACGTTATTAATACTATGTATATATTCAACAATACTGCAAAATTTGTTCAACGCGACACCTGTGGTCTAAAAGCAAACATTAATTTACATGTGATGGATCATTAATAGTTTTTACTTGAATCTTGGGCCTATCTTTAGAATCCAGATAGTTTATATTAAATCCAACAAGTTTCTCGTTTCCATCATCATCAATAGTCATGCACACTATACTATATCCTTGTAACATGGTGTGCTTGCAAAATAGTTCTGCTTCTTTCATAGTGACTTCATCTTCCACATACTCTACAACACTCTTATGTATAAAAGTATTCTTACAAATTTAAGTAAAAGTTTGTACTGAAACATCTCGATAATGGTTCTTCGGTAAGATATTTTGTTTTCCATAGTTCTACAACATGCTCTACGTGTTCTTCTTTTAACGATTCTATCCAAAACTTTATAGGTTTTTCATCGGAATGCCGTTTTCTTTCGAATTCTTTCCAAATTTTTCTATTCTTGCTTAACATTTTCTAGATTGTTGTAAGCTAAAATTTAAAAATAACTCAATTACTATTTAAAGTTTACAACGGGTACTAACTAAAATATAAGCTTAACAAGTTAATACTTACACTGATTTCACCAATTTATACACAATGGTGTTATTTTAGAAACTCAATGAACACAAATGAGCAACAATTGGCTCTCACCTTTAACAGTTTTTGAATCGTGTTTCATAAATCTCCTGATTTAAGTACTATTATTTTATTGTGATGTAACTGTAATGAATGGTGCTCTCGAAGATGAGATAAAATAAGATAAGATGATAAATGTTGCAGCACTTATTGGTTGATGTTTTGTTACTTTATTATACAAATAAATTTTTGGGGATATTAGATACATACTTCAACTTTCTATGTAATAAAATCTCGAGTACATTTATTCACAAAAACAACTATTTGAAAGTATAGTAATTGTTGTTCTAATAATTTAAGAGCGTACACACGTCGAAACCGTAATATTTTGTAAAAAAATCTACACGTAGAATAAGCGATAAGTAATTGTTACTTTTTTTGAATTTTTTTACTTTTTGCTGTCAGCTTAGTAGGATTAGTACATACAGTTGTATACACTTTTGTCATTTTCTTTACTTGTTAAGTTTGTAGTTATTATAGTAACAATGACAACAATAGTATAAAACTATAAACATATCTTGTAAAAGGACTTACCGATTTTAACTGAAAATGCCCCAAAGGAGATAAGAAAGAAATAGGCAATTCAAATTAGATGGAATTTAATTAATTTGCGCCCCTACAACTTCATTAGTAATTAATTAATCGTTTATATTTTTATTTCACAAAAACGAGAAAAAAAAAGCTACAAATCCATCAAAAGATTATTCCTTTATTAAAAACCCTTTTACACTTATTTTGTCAATAATGATTTTATTAAACATTGTAGAGAAAAATTGTTCGGACAATCTGTAGAATAGTTGTTAAGCATTTTATTTCTGAAGAAATAATTTACAAAAAAAATAGTATTACATTTATAATGGCGCGCGATTACATTGAGTTAAATGGAAACTTATTTTTTTTGCAATGTAGAACATTTCAAAATTAAAGATTAAGATAATATTTACGTAGATTAAAGTATCGTTTACATCTCTACTTAAATTAAATTAAGTACAGTGTTTAAGGAACGTGATCATATTTCAAATCAAGATAACTCTGAAAGTTTAAAAGATAGAAGGATGGAACAAAAACTAACATCTAGGGTGCGTGTCCAAGTTTTTTTACGCATATTAATTTTTTTACGCATAATAATAAAAACAAATTATCTGTCAAACTTATTAATATAACTTGTATATTTTTAAATGGAACACCCCGTATATTTATTATATTTTCGAAAACGTCATTCCATTCTGAGTTCAACGTTACAGTACACTTAATACTTTAACTCAGGCGTTGATTAGTTTTGTGCACATGCACCCTAGATGTAAGTTTTTGTCCTATCCTTCTATCTTCTAAACTTCCAGAGTTATCTTGATTTGAAATGTGATCACGTTCCTTGAAACGCACTGTACAAAAATAACGCATAAATAAAGAAACCTTTCCGTTTACATTCACTAAGTTTGCTTGTTGTGTATTAGCGTAAATGATAACTACATTAATTTAACTCACCAAGTTAACCGTATAGTGATGATTATGGGAATGTGTATTAACTGGTTCACTAAATTTTCCTTTATTAAAGTACTTGTTCCACTAATTTCACTTATTTACTTTGTCTTTGAATATAGGAGTCTACGAAAATGAACGTATAAATTCTAACACTAACATTGTGCCAATGCCCTAGTATGTGCCCGTCTATCGCGCACTTTCTGAAAAACCCTACGCTAGTTCAAAATAAAATAAACGCAAAAATAACTAAAACGGAACATTGCTTTTATGAAGTTTTTCTTCTTACGTTGAACGTTAATTTGCCATTATCCATGATAAAAACTGTACATAAACATAATTTAAAATAAATTCAAATTTAAAGTAAGAAAATTTCATACTACCATATAGTTTTGAAGTTATAGCTATGTTTCTTTGAACGACGTTTCCAGTTTTCAAACTTCAAATTTGGAATGCTGTGATTGGTGAAATAACATACAAATTATTACCACAAGTTATTGAAATTTTACCCTTGGACGCCACCTCTTTGGCCTCGGCTTAGACAGATGCTCTTCTGGAATTGAATTGAGTGTATCGCGAACTTGTATTTTGCAAATTTTCAAGCATGTCTTCGATCAAGACGATTCAAAAAAAATTGACGCTACTTTCATCCTCTATATCTACCCTAAGCCACAGGTAGCACGGTAGCCTGGGCAGCAATGTATTGTTTGTTGATATCACAATGTAAAATTGTATTATTTGTTCTTGTCCCCAATCACGACGAAATTACGACTCCAGCTCTCAGAATAATATCCCTGATGACACCATCAAATTCAACAAAAGGTCAAGTTATTTAAGATTATAAATAAAAGTTGTATTGTTATTCTTTAAATTCATTTTACATGTTGTATTTCTTTAATCCTTCCGGTAGGAATTATCAATGATATGTGCCAAAGACGACAAAGCGCTTGAACCCTTTTCTCAGAAGGAAGGTTATTTTTTTACTGCCTTCAACAACAGAAAAAATAATAACAACAACAATTCCACGACAGCTTTAGCACAACATCATAATGAAAAAAAAACATATTTTTGATTTTGATAACCCTGTGATTTTGGATGTGGAATGTAACTATAATAAAAGAATTTTGTCGGAAATAATATACATCAACAGACACCATAACAACATCAATTACAAAACAGACACACAAAACTTGAACATCACCTATAATGGACTAATCAACAAAATATCTATCACATAACGGTCTTAATAAACATTTATTAAATTATCGACAATTAATTCATATTTTACATTTCATTTTTAATCTTATTATTAACAGTCACCGCATTTAATTAAACAATTTATAATGATCCTTAATCACTAATCTTTCGAAATATTAACGTACCTAATAATTACTTATCTTTATTTATAAAGAATTGAGATGTAGATCCCAATTTTGTTGAGTGTTACTGAGTTCTCTACTTTATTTAAAATCTATTATTTTACAGTTACTCCTTTAATCAATTATCACATACATTCTTTGATATACACCGATTTCACTTTTATTCAACCTTCCATAGACAAACGTACAACGTCTAGGTGAATAAATTTAAAAGTTTTAATACAAAATAGTTAATTAATTTTTACACAGATTGTTTGAATAACTTACCTACTCCATGCTTTTTTTTTAATATAATATCCACAAACTCGTCATTCTATCACGTAAGTTTTTTCTTGTTTACTTTATATAACATCTTGTTATCTTAATTGTATGTTTACATAATCGTATATGTCTATATTTTCAAATTATACAAAACTAACATAATGATTTAAACATGTTACGTTTTAAAATTTTAGTTCTTTTTTATCAAACTTTCAGATGTTGTTAGTCTAGTTTGTTACTTTGTACATGTCGATTAATTATTTTAGTTACTATATTGATTCTTTATTATGATATCATTTATTATAAATGTCCGTGAATGCTGTATTTATAAATGTTTGATTTTGATCAATAAATAGTGGCCCGAAGAAGCACCCACTAATAAACGGGTGCGAAACCTCGCCAAAAACTAGAAATTCGATAGTTTGGCTTTATAAAAATAACCTTCCTTCTGAGAAAATGGTAGTAGATAAGTAGTGCCGTTCCTGGCTCACTTTTGGCGCAAAATTTGAATTTGTGGTGGGGGAATTTAAACTTCGGTTGCCCTCGTTTATCGTCGGAGGCGTGCGCACATGATCGGGGCGGCTCGGGATCGATCGGGGCCGCTCGGGACGTAGGGTCAAGGGGCGGGGGCGCGGTAGGTTGAAGACCTTTGCCCTCAGTTTAGTGCAACGCCCTAGATTTGTGTTATTGATCTGTGACCTCAATTGCTATGTTTCAGCTCAATGACCTCGACTACTGGTTAAAACTTGCTTTTGAATTAACTTAATAGAATGCGTGTGTAGGTTAAAGAAATTTGATATTCCATTGCAAGGATATGAAGTAAACCAGTAGGCTGGGGATCGATCGGGGCCGCTCGGGACGTAGGGGCAAGGGGCGCGGGCGCGGTAGGTTGGAGACCTTTGCTCTCAATTTAGTACAACGCCCTAGATTTGGGTTAGTGATCTGTGACCTCAATTACTATGTTTCAGCTCAATGACCTTGACTACTGGTTGAAACTTGCTTTTGAATTAACTTAATAGAATGCGTGTGTAGGTTAAAGAAATTTGATATTCCATTGCAAGGATATGAAGTAAACAAGTAGGCTCAGGATCGATCAGGGCCGCTCGGAACGTAGGGGCAAGGGCGAGGGGCGCGGTAGGTTGAAGACCTTTGCCCTCAATTTAGTGCAATGCTCTCGTAATAGGATAATGATTCTGAAGTGCGGGGATGATTGAAGGGTTCGTAATTATTCGTGAAAAAACGTATTTCAAAACCCTGTAAAAGAGAGGATATATTGAGGTGGTTTATTTAATATTGAATTGCAATCAATTAAAAACATAACAAATGTCATACTTTGCTAACTAGAACAAATCAGCACATGTACTCCCCCTATTTAAGTGCAAGTAGCTTGATTGTCGACAAGAAGTATGGGATAGTGTCTTTAACAAAAATTGATACAGTATACGGAGAAAAGTTGAAGTTAGATGCAACGATTTCAAGACTCTGCTTCCACAACGGTTCACCGACTTAATTTCCATTGAAGACATCGATAAAATCAATGATGTCATAAGATCCGAAGCAGTGGTTTATTTGGTCAGTCGAGGTCCGGTTGGTCAAACTACGAATATCGAATTCATTAAAGAATGAGAAAAATGAAAAAGGATACTTGTTTAAGAAAATTATATAAGTACAAAATAAAAATGTATTTAAAATCATTAAAACAATTGTCTGGCATAATTAAAATTAAAAACCAATTATTAAAATTAAATTTGGAATGTTTCATTTCATTTATTATTGTATAATCGCAAGTGACTTGTACATTAGATTATTGGTCTCAAATGATACTAGAAAAAAAAAATACACACATTAATTGATTTTGTTTCTTAAAATGTATTACAATCATTAAAATAATTGTCTGATACATTTGAATTAAAAAGAAGAAAAAAACCATTTAAATTTGTAAAGCCTCAATTCTTTTAGTAAGTATTCCTTGATCGCTATGAACCATGTTGCATTAGATTATTAAAAAAAGTAACGTACATTGATAATAAATATTTCGAAATTACAATAATCAATCTAATTTGAAATTTATTTTTTGCACTGGAACAGAATAGGTATATAAGAATTTGAATCAGAAAATTAAATATTTATACTTAAAGAAGTAAGATCATTTTATTTTTTGGTAGCTTGTTATTACATTAAACCTTATCGAAGAATGAAAAGAGGAAATCAGTTAATTATAACAATAAAATTTTCGTTTATTAACTTCAGATTGTACAACAATCAATCTTTGAAAATGTTGATATCAAAATTAAAGTTCCTGTTTTTTCTCTTTAATTTTTGAAAGGTAGTAAATAAATTTTTAAGAGATTCCAATACAATAGTATATTATACACCAAGGTTGTGAAGTCTATCATTATTGCCTTAGCACCTTAGGAAGAGTTTATTTCTTCCCACTTTTGGTCTATCTTTGTTTTAATGCCTTCACGATAACCCGCCCTTATTCCCTGCACTTCTTCCTCACCCTCTCTTTCCACTTCTTCCTCTTCTTCGTCGGAAGACTTCTTGTAAACTTCTTGTAATCTTCGCCAACTTTTCCCAATCGGTTGACGCTCAGGTTGACCAATTTGGGCGTTACAAGATGAATCCTGTGAAATTACAGAACATAATTAGTACATGCAACATCATACAGTTTTATTGATGTTAACTAAAAACTAAACTTACATTTACATTAAATTCCATTGTGTACTTTGGACTAACCAATTTATCTAAATCGATTGTTTCAATCGCTTGATTCACAGGGATAAGAGGAGGTGGAGTTATTGCTTCATAGATCGTTTGAGGCTGTAAAAGATACATATTACGTATAAAGTAGTAGCTTAAACATATTCAAATTGTTGAATATTTTAACAAAGTATAAAAGTTCTTACCGGAACGAATGAAGAATTTTGAAATCCACCAATTGTAGAAAACATTGATGTCGGTGCTCCTTCTTCTTCTAGTTGATATTCCTGTGATTGTAATGGTGGCTATACAAAAGAAAAAAAATATTACAAATATAAATTATCTTTCATCTAAAAGTACTACCTAGGAATAGTTACTGATAGAAATGTATTAATATTTACTTGAATTATAACGTTAGTTAAAATATGCACTTTATTTTTTTAACTTTGGTGATTTTCTCAAAGATAATCGCGACATTTTATTTGCTTCAAAATTTTTCCTCACTGTACACTTATGAAATTTAAAACTTGGACACCACAATTTCTGTAAACAAAAGTTTGCACATTGTGAAGCGGGCTTAAGGGTATCATTTACAATTCTAACAGCAGGTAGTCTCAGCAGGGGTTATCTTATAGAAGGACTGTAGAATGAATCATTACACTAAGCACGTTTTAGAAAATAGGTAATTTACGTTGCTTACTTAATTTTTTCTTTAAAGAATATATTTGAAGGTATCGCTAATTAAACACCATAGCTCGATTAATTATCGAATCAAAATTTTGTTTAGGAAATGTTTACAAAATAAAATTAGAAATAATTTTGATTTAAAAAACGTCTACAAGCAATAACTTTTAAATTAAATCAAAAAACTAAACATGGTTATTTGGGTTGACTGATTATTACTTATTCATAATATTTTGTCCTTACAAAATGTATATTTTATGACGTTTCTTTTTTTTCTGTAGTTAATATAAAAGTGAAAATAAAAACTAAGGCAATTCTTATTGTCAACGTATATATTTAGTTTTTGACAAGAATTTATTACATAATTATAATTAAGATACCAAGTTATAGTTTAAAATTAAATGAAAACTTTTTTTTAAATAAAGGTATTACTATATAAATAAATATAAGAAATCAATAATGGGTGTGACCTCCATTATTATTGATACATTCTTGGAGGCGTCTGCTCATTGACGCTATCAAGGTATCAATATAATTAATATTAATCGTTTCCCATGCGGTATCAATGGCTGCAATTAGTGCATTACGGTTTACTGGTATAAAATTTGGCCCTTGTTGTCTTCGGATAACAGCAAGTATTCGAGCCCAAACATTTTCGATAATGTTAAAATCTGGGCTTTTGCTGGCCAGGGTAACAGCTCCAAGTTATTTTCTCGTATCCAATTGCGCACAACCCATGAAGTATGAATCAGACCCGAACTATTTTTTGGAGAAAGTATAGTGAAATAAGAATACTTACTTGTTGGAAAATATAATCTTCGTCTGGATAAAACACTTCGACTGAAGGTTTCATAATAGTTTCCAAAATATCTAAATACGCAGCAGAATCAAGACGTCCATCGATAGCCCAACAAACTCCTGGACCCCGCGCTAACCCAACCCACACATTCACAGAAAAATAACCACTTTGTTTTTAGGACATATGTGATTATTTTCGTAACGAGTTCCTTCCATTCTAAAAACTTTTAGTGGTCCATCGTTGCGGCTATTGAACGTTTTTCGTCGCTAAAAATCACTCGATTCCAAAATTCCAAAGGTTCGTTCACATATCGCCTTGCAAATTCCAGACGACGTCTCATATTTTCGTCACTGAGAACTTCTTTCGCAGCAGCATTATACTTCTTTATTCCCATCTCCTTTAATCTTTTTGTGCAGTTATACGGCATCCGGGAAAATGTGTATCTGCTATAGCCCTGAGTATGTAGCAAATGGTTGTTCTGTTACGTAATGAAACAACTCGAGATCTTGAGCACGTGTAGATACTTTAGGTCTACCACTTCCGATGGCTCTTTCCAAAGTGTGTTCAAGATTCCATTTTACTCGGTAATGCCCTACGGTGCTTTTTGTATATCTAACATACGTGAAATTTTACGCACGCTACGGCCCGCCGCTAATTCCGAAACAATCCGCGCTTTCAAATCAGCACCGAGATGAGGTGGCATTTTCACAACACTTGAAATTTTAAACTAAAATGGAATTTACATTTCTTACTTTATTTATTGGTTCACACTACCCTTCTCAAACAGTAGGTAATTGTTTATTTATTACATACTTCTAATGACCAATGTAACAACCCTTAGAGCAATATGACTCAAAGGAAGTAAATTAAACAAGCAAGGATATTCTATTGTTATTGAAACTTATTCATAAAGTAAAAGCCATTTCCTTATAATGCTAATGGACAGGATTTTCTTTTAAGTATTAAGATTACAATAGAGGACTTATAAACTTTCGAAAATATCTAATTATAAATATTTACACTGCAATTGCGCTTTTTCCTTAATAATTTCTTAGCAATAACATACACGTTCTTGGTTTTAAGTTGTCATAAATTTGATATGATATAAATTTGTGTTTCTAATATTACATCACAAACTAATCTTTATTCGCCAAAAATTGTTGCTTAAGTTGTAAAGCTTCGTACACACCTGAACAACAAACCGAGCAACAAACATAACAACGAACCGAAAGTCAAACAGAACGACAAACGATCTTTTATGATTTCCACAATCCGAACAACAAACGGAACGTTTGTGCTGTTCCATAATTATTTTCAGTAGTTTTCAGTTTATATATATTTATTATTGAGAAGAGAAAATTGCGGAAAACAAGAAGATAGTGCCAACCAAATTTTTACGCACAAAGAAGAGTAAAAATTATAATTTACTTCGTTTTTTTTATTTTGGAAATTTCCCGCCCAAATGATGCTAATAGGGACATCATTTTTTCTTGCATTCTTAAACACTGATTAATTTAAAACATTTTTCTTCTGTCAACTCCATAATATTACCTAAAACACAACAAACCCACAAAAGGGAGGACAAAAATAAATAATTTAATTCTCCCGCATAAGTTTGTTCGCCGTTTTGTTTAGATTCGTCCAAACCTGCAAACGCATTCGCGCGCATTTTCTTTGATGTCGGAGAAAAACCGACAAGTTGCGGGAACGCCGCAAACCGTTCGTGGAACAATCAGGACTTGCGAATCTGTTCTAAAATTCGTACGTAGCACCGTCCAAATTAATGTTCCGATTGCCGTTCGGTTCGTTGTTCTGTTTGTTCCTCGGTTTGTTGTTCAGGTGTGTACGAAGCTTTACAATAAGCATATTAATATGAACTATATCTTATGAAAGGAGAGTTATGTAACTATAATTAACGACTTAACGTTACGTTAGTAGATTCCATTTACTATTTACATATTTTCTTGGAACATTCGATAATTAACTATCGGGATATGATGACCCTATACTTCGCGGGTTGTGCGCAATTGGATACAAGCAAATAACTTGGAGCTGTTACCCTGGCCAGCAAAAGCCCAGATTTTAACATTATCGAAAATGTTTGGGCTCGAATACTTGCTGTTATCCGAAGACAACAAGGGCCAAATTTTATACCAGTAAACCGTAATGCACTAATTGCAGCCATTGATACCGCATGGGAAACGATTAATATTAATTATATTGATACCTTGATAGCGTCAATGAGCAGACGCCTCCAAGAATGTATCAATAATAATGGAGGTCACACCCATTATTGATTTCTTATATTTATTTATATAGTAATACCTTTATTTAAAAAAAAGTTTTCATTTAATTTTAAACTATAACTTGGTATCTTAATTATAATTATGTAATAAATTCTTGTCAAAAACTAAATATATACGTTGACAATAAGAATTGCCTTAGTTTTTATTTTCACTTTTATATTAACTACAGAAAAAATGAAACGTCATAAAATATACATTTTGTAAGGACTAAATATTATGAATAGAGAGTTTAATGATTTTTTTAATAACTTACAATAATTAGTAGGTTAGATTTATTTAAAAATAAGTAATAATCAGTCAACCCAAATAACCATGTTTAGTTTTGATTTAATTTAAAAGTTATTGCTTGTAACTTTTTAATCAAAATTATTTCTAATTTTATTTTGTAAACATTTCCTAAACAAAATTTGATTCGATAATTAATCGAGCTATGGTGTTTAATTAGCGATACCTTCAAATATATTCTTTAAAGAAAAAATTAAGTAAGCAACGTAAATTACCTATTTTCTAAAACGTGTTAGTGTAATGATTCATTCTACAGTCCTTCTATAAGATAACCCCTGCTGAGACTACCTGCTGTTAGAATTGTAAATGATACCCTTAAGCCCGCTTCACAATGTGCAAACTTTTGTTTACAGAAACTGTGGTGTCCAAGTTTTAAATATCATGAGTGTACATACATTTCCTGTATAAAGGGCCTTGCCCGTAAAATAAATATTATTATTATTATTTTAAAATTGAAAGTAACGATGTTTTTTGATTGAGAAATTAAACATTCTCGGATAAAACAACCATTTTTGTCATCACAATAGTTTCAGAGGTTAATCATGGCCATTTTTCTCAAATCAATACAAATGGCTAATCTGGAATTTGCACATTTAAAATAAGGTCTTGTTTATTTAAATGACGTTTAATTTCTAATGCTTCTAAAATTTTAGTTCTTTATAATTAGTTAATTAATGGATAGATTCCAAAATATGTTTTGGAAAATATTATTTCTTTGCATTTTTATTTCTAAAAGCGATCAAAAGTTCCTTGTATCTTACTTCAAAATTTCTAATATATTGTCCTATAAATTAAATTGTACACTCCTGATTATTTTAAAGTGTTAATTTTGTCCTTCTCATTGAATACTAAACGTATACCTGTTTTAAATGTCCGAAATCTTATAAATTACTCTTTGCAATAATTTACAGTTTCAAGTTATATCTTCAAGCCCTAAGTTTTGTTAATCCGGTATCGAGTCTACCTATACAGTAGCAAAATCTATAACATTTTATTTTGTTTATGTATCTAAAAAATTAAAGGGTATTGATAATTAATGTACGTTGGGTAAACCGGCGCCATTATAAACGCGAAAGACTGTACATGAGATCAATTCTAATAGCTCCTTGAAACCAATTTTCTCCTGATGCCTTGATAAAGACGGGGCCTTGTTCGTCGAAACGTAGACTGCGAATAAAGTACATGAAGTTTCATTGACCGATACCTCATGCTCCACGCGAAGCCTCAACTATCAGGTGAAAAATATCGGAATATAATTAATTATTTTAGTTTTGGAATAGTTGTAATAATTGCAATTTGATTTATGCTACAGTTTGTTTAGCAAATAAAGACCTCATTATTATTATTGTATTATTCTAAATAAACCGATCTCTATACAATTTTTAGGTGTTTTGAGATTGGTCCTAAATAGGTTTTTAAAAAATAAAAATTAAGATTGTACTACCACAAGTTGAGATATTAATAGTACAATTTTCCATGTTTTTTTTTGAACAAATTTAAGCACCTACATGCACATTGTTTTAATTGATTAGGGATCGCTAGTTTAGGTACAGTGTATTTCATTAAAAAAAAGAAGATGCAAAATGAAATTAAATCTAAACCTCGTGGAATTGACTCTTCAAAATTATTGTGCCGTACATAAAGGTATTAAATAGCACTTACCTAACAATTTGCTGTAAAACCTGAAATTTTTTGGATCCAGTTAATACTAAAAACACAATAAAATAAAAATAGTTAGAACATAAATTATTAAAAATGTGTAATAAACAAGTAAAAAGACAAAGTTATTGTTGAGAATTTTGTTTATTTCTGAAATGTGTGTATAAAGAACACGTATAAACTAAGTAAATGCCAACAGTTAACTGTAAAGACTAGTAAAACCATCGCTTAGATGGCGCCGTGCACTTTAACCCACACTAGTCTTTACAGTTAACTGTTGAATTATTACTTAGTTTATACTATTTACACGTGTCCATTTTAACACTTTGAGATGTCGCAAGACTCACATTTTAACACGTATAAACTATGAAATGCCAACAGTTAACTGTAATGACAATTGAATGTTAATTTGCAATATCGTCATCAAAGTGATAACTTTAAATGCAAAACCTTCATGTCGATAACAAGCCAAGTATTTCTGTACAGTAACCTATACGCACGAAAGAACACCTGATGATCATTTCGCTCTTATTATGAGCTAATCAGAGGTGTATACTCAAGTGCGGTATACAACTGTACAAGAAGGGGGTTGGTCTTTTAAACTTTTGTGTAATTATCACCTGATTGTTAAGAATTGTTGAGAAGATTGACAGAATAGGATTAGAAAGACTGTTAAGAATTTTATTTTTAACTTAAAACCAACAGGTATTTTCTTAAATCATAAAAACTAATAGCATTTTATTTCTGATAAAATGGAGACTTTGAAATTATTAAACTAAATACTACGATGAGAACATTTTTAACTACGAGTGAACTTTGCAACAAAGTATCTTTATATATTTTGAGTGTTCTTCTATATTGTCTGGTACCATATCAGGGTTTATTTTACGAATTTCAATGTAAGATCTGGACACCAATTCAGTAAAACCCGCTTTCTTTGCTGAGGCTTGTGAAAACTGTGACGTAAACGTTCCTGCAACGGCTTTGATGTTGTGCTCTTTAGCGATCAGTAGCCTAAAAGTAAAGCACCTTATAATAGCTGGAATAGATGTTATTAGTAGCTTACCAGCACTTTAGATACTCCGTTGCAATTCCGTATCCTCTATACTCAGACATTACGTACAATCCTTTATCAGAAAGAAACTCAGATACTCCATAATGATTATATACGTTATCAATGCTGTGTATGTACTCAACAATATTCAAAATTTTATTAAACGCGACGCCAGTGGCCTGGAAACAAAAGCTAATTAGCGTATAATGCACCATTATCAATTTTTACTTGAATCTTAGGTCCATCTTTAGAATCTCGGGTGTTTATATTAAATCCAACAAGTTTCTTATTTCCACCATCATCAATAGTCATGCACACTATACTATATCCTTGTAACATTATGTGCCTATAAAACGGTTCTGCTTCTTTCATAGTGATTTCATCTTCTGCAGACTCTACAATAGTCTTACAATTAAAAGCATTCTTAAAAATTTAGTTAAATGTTTGTACTGAAATATCTTGATAATGGTTCTTCGTAAAAATATTTTGTTTTCAATAATTCTACAACTTGTTGTACGTGTTCTTCTTTTAATGATTCTAACCAAAACTTTATGGTTTTTCCATCGAAATGCCGTTTTCTTTCGAATTCTTTCCAAATTTTTTTATCCTTGTTTGACATCTTCTCGATCGTTGTAAGCTAAAATTTAAAAACAACTTATTTATTTGAAGTTTACGACGCACTAACTAAAATTTGAACTTAATACAATATAACAATAATAGATGAATAATACTTCGATCAATTTCCTATTTTTCATCTTAATAACCACAAAACTGTCACATAATAGCTAAATAGCTGAATGATGCATTTGGCCAGAGGGTTGGTAATTATTGAAACGCCAGATATACCAGTTGATGGTCCCAGTGAGCTGAGGCTCAGCATAAGATTAAGATTAAGTTTTAAGTTATCGTTAATTCCATTAACTAATATACCTTCATAGAGTAATCCAGAATGCTGTCAATTAAATTTCAATATGGCGAAGATGGGGCATACAAATACTTTGTTTACATTTACAAACGTTTTATAAAGAAAATAAAGGCTGTAAGTGGAAAGTGAATCAAACGCCAGCATTTTGTTGCATTGTGGGTTGTGAAAGTCGTCGTGAAAAAGATAATGTTACGTTGTACCCACTTCTGAAGTGCTTAAACTTTAAACATAAAGAACAGTTAAATGAATTATCTAAGGTGCGAAGGCAAAAGTAGATAAACGTAATTAAAAGAAACATTCTTTGATAATGCTATTTTCTAATGAAAAGTAACATCAAACATAATAAACTTAGTGTTCGGATTACAATGATATGTTCGGTTACTTCTACAACACCAAGTAAACTTTTTTGTAGGGTTCATTGGTTGTTGGACGTAAGAACTATGTGTTAATACTAAGTAATTTATAATATCCGTGCTATTTTCGTATAACTCATAAGGATCAACATTATTTACAAGACTTATTTTATTTTTGTATCGTATTGGTCAAAAACATTTCTCCTAAAATCAGAAGAGAATGGATTTTTACTGCATGTTAAGTATTTTTGATTAATAACAATAAGTGTTGCAACATTTAAGTGTCGACTCGTGTAACTTTAGTTGGCTTCAATTATCGAAGGATTAACTTATGTAACTGCTTTTATACATCTGTCGACTAAGTTGCTTAATGTGATTGATTAATAACATGTATTACAAATATGTAGATCATTGTACATACTTTAAATTTAATTTAAAAAAATTAATCTTTTATCCGTTTTTTGTGCCTCTGTGCGTACTTCAACTACTGCAAATACGTACTATACGATTTTGTATAATTATTACCTTCAAATACTGAAACCTTCGGTAATCTTAAGTGGCAACTTTTTTTAAATTACTATCAGATTGTAAAATTCTGCTCACAACTACATTTTCTACGAAATCTTTATTGCTTAACGAAAATAAGATCAGGTAATTATTTACATTTCATCTACTTAGTACCTACAGTTAATTATTTAAGAAGCAATTAGAAAACTTTATGGTTCATATGTGTGCCTAAGCAGTTATAAATAAAAGATATGTAAATACAGTAAGTGTAAAAGTTTTACATGGGTATTTACTTTAAATAATAAAAGCTAGTATGTTTTTATATACTCAAATATCCAATTAATTTACCTTCTAAAACGTAGTACAAAATTTAAGACAAAAATATTTTATTTGTGATTACAAATTTTAATAATGTAATAAATGTTAACAAACAATTTAAAAATTAAAATTTAAATGTTAGTAAATTTGAATTTAGATGTTTGTATGCCCCATCGACTCCATCTTAGGTCACGTGTTCTGGATTACTCTATTGGCTCAACTAAAAATGTTTGAGGTTATTTTAAACCTTGTATGAAAAAACACAATAATAGGGATAAAAAACACATGTAGTGGCAAATGAATATATAGTTGGTACATCTCGAGTAATTAGCGTCTTCTCAACTAGTCGAGCATTTTACCGTCTACGAATCCTGAAGGAGGTTATACCTGGTATGACCAATTCTTCATTCTTTTATCTATCGCCAAAGATGTCTAAAACGACAACAATTTGAGTATAGTCGGATTCAACGGGTTTTAGGTATGACTCATTGCAGTAAACTATGATAATCGACGTGACACAGTTTTCTGTTTCTGTAAATAAAAATATCAGCAAAATGCAATTGAGAAACGTATGTCGTGCCGTTTATTCTATGTGCAAGCAAGAAAACGTACGTCTTATTTTTAAATTATAATTTGTACTTCATTGTAACACCGTTTTTTAATTTTTTTTTTTTTTTTTTTTTAAATAAAAATTTTTATTAAAAAAAAAAAAAAAAAAAAAAAAAAAAAAAAAAAAAAAAAAAAAAAAAAAAAAAAAAAAAAAAAAAAAAATTAAAGAAGGAAAAAAAAAAAAAGAAAAAAATAAAGAGAAAGGAGTAGTAGCAATGGGGGCATTCAGCAGCAATAACTAGTACATTTTGCAATTACTCTCTGTACATGCAAGTACACGGCGTGTACTTAATGTAATTGCGCGCGCTTGCGGGGTGTGGACGATGTACATGTAGTGCTTTTTCAATTACTCTCGGTGCTTGCTACTTTTTTAATTACTCTCGGTACTTGTGGGGTGTAATTGGTGCAACACTTTTCACCGCCCCCTTGATGAAGTAAGATGGCTGATGCATGTGCGCTTGCGGGGTGTAGACGATGTACATGTAGTGCTTTTCAATTACTCTCGATGCTTGCTACATTTTTAATTACTCTCGGTACTTGTGGGGTGTAATTGGTGCAACCCTTTTCACCGCCCCTTGATGAAGTAAGATGGCTGATGCATGTGCGCTTGCGGGGTGTAAACGATGTATATGTAGTGCTTTTCGATTACTCTCGGTACTTGCTACATTTTTAATTACTCTCGGTACTTGTGGGGTGTAATTGCTGCAACCCTTTTCGCCGCCCCCTTGATGAAGTAAGATGGCTGATAGTGGGACTCGGCCATTGAGGGTGGCCATCTTTTCGAGTACTTGTTCATATGAGTGCGATGATTGGATAATTCGCCGCCCCCGGTAGGGTGGAGCGCAGTTAAGGCGGCGATTTTTGATTAGAATTGTGGGTGTGGTCGTCTTTTCGAGTACTTGTTCATATGAGTGCGATGATTGGATAATTCGCCGCCCCCGGTAGGGGGTGGAGCGTTGTTAAGGTGGTGATTTTGATTAGAATTATGATATATTTGATAATGATATGCAAGATGGCCGTCTATAATTACAAATCGTCGACACCGCCCCGCGTCGCGGGTGGGTTTAATTAAGCCGCACTCGAGATTACCGAACAAGTTGGAACAGGGAATTATGTCCTTTTCTAACCAAGCTATCTCTCTCTCTCTCGATGTGCAGGTGTTGGTTAATTATAAATGCATAGATTGCAACGGGTGGATTTAATTAAGATGAACTAGACAGCTAAACAAGTTGGATCCTGAAATTGCGTCTTTTTCTAACCTGTTTATCTCTCTCTAGTTGTTTGAAAGCCCAGGTGTTCCCTAATTATATATGTGCGGGGTGTAAATTACGGATCACGCTTGTGATAAAATAAAATGAAGCGGTCATTAGTTTCTTTCGAGTCTTCGTGGAGGTGATTTCGGTTGTTCTTAGTGTTATGTGCGATAAAATAAGTTGTGATATAAAAATTTTATTCAGCGTGCAAAATCGCGCTCCGTTCCATTAAATTTGGATTCCCCGTCTACGACGATTGGGTTTTGTGGTGGCGGTGTTGAACAGAAAAAATCAATGGATACGTTAAACACAGGGAGTCAACAGCAGCAAAACGCTCCGGTGGATTCGAATTCGTCGTCGTCGTCTTCGTGGTCTTTTGCCACGGAATACGACATAGCCAACGAGTCGAGACTTCTCAATTTCAACAACGCTTCGAACGAGAAGCTGGTGAACGCGACCTGCTATAAGCTAGACTATGACGATGAGGGAAAATATATAGAAATCGGGTACAGTACTTATCTGCAACTTACACCGGTAATTAGAATTTGGAACAGCCCAGAGTATAATGGTGTATGCAGTGCAAGTGGTCCACACAATGCGCATTACAACGATCGAGAAAAAACAATGTCCTGCTAACCATTGACGAATGGAAGAAGCTAATGGGGCTCCGCAATCATCTCATGAACGACTTTTTCTGCAACTCCGTCGGCGAAGAGTTTAGACAGGAGTTTGTAGATGTTAATGATGGACCCATAGAGTGCATAAGTAAAACTTCTGACATATCTCGCGATGTGAAAATCGTTTACACTACAGAATATCATCCCGATTTGATTGGTTGGAACGCCTGTAGTGATAATGGTTTTGTAAACACAATCACTTTAACCCGTGATTATAAAAATTGCGTTCTAAACAAGTGGGATGTGGATTGCATGTTTGGTTTGAGAGAAATAATTAATTATCGGTTGGAGTTAATGCAATCACACAACCTGGAAGCGTTCTACAACCATGTAATCAAGCGTGTTGCAATCGAGCAGGGAAAGAAGAAAACATTGGATCAATCCAACTACGACGATGATGGCTGGAGTGTTTATGACGCGTATGAAAAACTGTTAAACATTGAATGTAATATTAATTCGCACAATGTATTATGTTTAATGGAAGTTTTATATCGCCGTCCTAGTTTTATTATGTCGTGTGTAGCGGAAAATATGCGCTAGAAACCAAGCATCGATGATGCTTTTATGTATTTCTTTTCATGTATTGTTTTTAAATATATGCATATTTGTCTAGTAAATAATTTTTAATCAAGCCTACAAGATAAAAAAATATTCTATGATGTCTGTATAAATATATTTGCATGCTAATTGTCAAGCAAAAGGCGTCATGCTGGCATCAAAGAAGGGTAAAAATGAAGTGCAAACAAGGAACTGGTGTTATAAACAGTCTAATTAACAAACTTCCTGTAGAATTACACCTGCCAGGGTATCAATATTGTGGACCGGGCACAAAGCTACAAAAACGGTTGGCCAGGGGCGATGCTGGTATTAATGCCCTAGATTCGCACTGCAAAGCACACGATATCAGCTACAATACCAGCCCTAACGATTTAGCTGCAAGACATCGGGCTGATCATTTGCTCCAACAAAAGCTTGGGAGCGATTCAAGTCAAAAGACGCAAGTTTGGGTGAAAGAACAGCTGCTCTAGCAGTTAGTGCGGCTATGCGTGCTAAGCGGTCATTAGGCATGGGTTTGAATAAATCAAAAACTAGAACCATGAAGCGAAAAATAAAGAAACGAAGAGTGAGAGCGTCGTTCAACAAAGTTCACCGTATGATTAAGAATAATACGAAAACTAATTATGTAAACGGCGGCGGAGGCGGTAACCCTATCTCGATGATTAAAAAGCCTACGATCAAGCGAAGCTGGCTGTTCGACATTTTGGCGGAAAACGAAACATAGTAATGCCTCGTATCATTCCAATCCCTAAAAGTGGTGGAATATTACCATTTCTAATACCACTATTTGCCGGACTTTCTGCAACTGGAGCGCTCGCTGGTGGTGCCGCTGGAATAGCTAGAGCCGTTAACGACGCGAAAAACGCAAAGCAGCGTGCTGAAGAAGCTACTCGACATAACCGCACGATGGAAGCTATAGCCCTGGGGAAGAAAGGTAGCGGCATATACTTGAAGCCATACGGAAAACGCGGCTCTGCATTATATCTAAAACCATACACAAAGACCGGTTCTGCACTATATCTGAAACCACATCGCGGTTCAAAAACTAATAAAGCTTCCCGAAAGAGCGTTAACAGATGTCGATTTGCGAAAGTTAGCTAGAAATGCGCCATACTTTAGAGATGTATTTATGCGCGATAATTTACCAAAAGAGGGACCTGCTGTGAACGAGTCAGCGATTGTAAACCTAGATAGTGTTCGAGGACCAGGAACACATTGGGTGTGTTATAAGAAACGAGGATCGAGAGTATGGTATTATGACAGCTTCGGCAATGTAAAACCACCATCTGAATTAATCAAGTACTTTCGGGGATGCGAGATCTACTACAACTACAAAAAGGACCAGGAGTTTAATAGTGTAATTTGCGGGCATTTATGTCTTAAATTTCTACATTCGTAAATGTATACAAATTTTGTATAAATAAATAAAATATCTATACACATGTATCATTAATCAGTTACAATGTCGATAACATTCAGTTTGGAAGGTGTTGGTAATACAGCTTCGCATGATTTTTATCCACCGATTGAATTAGACGAAAAATACAATCATGTGATTGGTCTGGTCGGATTTTTGGGTGTAATTCTATTCGAAATATTAACGACGGCAACGATAAATTATACTATATAGATAGTGATACTGCTAAAAATCTGCTAAAGCCCTCCATATCCCGCATGGATCATACGAAATAGATGAACTTAACAATTATTTAACAAAACAACTGGTTGCTGATTATCGTACAAAAACAAATTAAGCAAAGAAGAGGGGATTGGACGACTCCTCTATATTTAAACTGCGGGCAAACAATAATACTCTGAAATGCGAACTTCAGAGTGTTTATGCGATTGACTTTACGCAGCCGGGAAATATTGGTCGTATGCTTGGTTTCGAACCCAAAATACTCAGCCGTAATATTAGCCATAAATCTAGCTTGGATATTCAAATAATAAAACACACCAACATACACGTCGAGTGTAATATTATAAAAGGAGCGTACAGAAACGGGAGAATTGCAAAGACCTTGTACGAAGTGGACATTTCAGTACCACCAGGATATCGTTTGGATAAAATACCGAGCAATACCCAATATTTGGAGCTAAACACCCGCATTATAAGCAATATTAGCATCAGATTAGTCAATCAAAAGGCGAACCGATAGATTTTGGCGGCGACGAGCCTTTCACTGTGAGATTGGAATTGAAGAAAGAATTATGGGGTTAAAATTTAGTAAAAACACTTTTCTGTTGTAAACTGCGGCGGCCAGATCTGCGGCTCTAATAAAAACGCCGATTTCTATAAAAAACAAATCATTCGCTGGAGGATCCATTAATAAACAAGCCAACAACAACACATCATCACAGATATTTCGTGCATTATCAAGTAAGAAGAAGAAGAAAAATAAGAGCGTCAGCAATCACTTGACTGTAAAAGAAAAACTTTTCTTAAAATCAATCGGTGTTAAGGTGAAACAATAACAGAAAAAGGAAAAAAAGATGAGCGAACAATTAAATATTTTCGACGATGCTCATTTCGACGATTCAATCGTTAGATCTGATATTCACACGTACTTGCCTTATGGGTCCAATAGTTATGCGCCATCAGACGAAATCAGAATTGCAATTCAAAGCCAGGATTTGATTACGGCCACCCACGATAGTTTTCTATACATCGAGGGTTATATTACCCGAAGGCAAGCAGACGTCGCAAAAACGTGTGATTTAACAAACAATTTTGCTTGTTTCTTGTTTGAAGAGATTCGATATGAATTGGGCGGACATCGCGTGGACGTTAGCAGAAATCCTGGTATCGGGTCGGCAATGAAGGGCTATGCATCGTATGGTGCTGCAGACAAGAAAGCGCTGGCCCACATTGGATGGTCTCCATTGAATGAGAACACTCTACAAGTGCAATTCAGCGCAAACGATGCTGATTTGGCCAAAAATTCGGGGTTTGTCTGCCTCTGAAGCACATATTCGGATTCGCCGAACATTATAGACAGGTTATCGTGAATATGAAGCAGGAGCTTGTTTTGATCAGATCGAGAACTGATTTGGATTGTTATTATGGGGAGGCCGATGCGACCATAACGCTTTCCAAAATTCAATGGAAAGTGCCGCACTTAACACTCAGCGATAGAGCAAAGCTGAAACTGTTCGAGAAGATTAATAGAAACCCTGTAATCACCATACCGTTTCGACAATGGGAATTATATGAATACCCCGCTTTAAAGCAGGTTAAAACTGATACATGGCCGATAAAGACGTCTTCGCAATTAGAGAAACCCCGATGGGTTATTGTGGCTTTTCAGAAAAACCAAAGGAGACGCTCAAAAATGGCAAGGCGAGTGTTTTTGACAGCGGCAATATTACAGATATTAGATTACATCTTAATTCTGAGAGATATCCGTATGAATCCATGAATTTGGATTTTGGCACAAACAAGTATGCATTGGCGTATAGGAATTACATTAACTTTCAACGAGACTATTACGATCGAAACGAATGCAATATTGTTGGAGGGTGCGCCGGTTCGAATGTCACATCAACAATCTCCATTCCCACATTCGACTATCAACAATTTAAAAATTGCCCTGTCTTTATAATCGACTGTGCCAACCAGAACGAGAACTTGAAGAATTCTACCGTGGACGTTAAACTGGAATTAGAATCCGCAGCAAACTTTGAAAACAATATGGGCGCATACTGTCTAATAATCCACGATGCCCTTATCCAATACAACCCGATAACTGGTGAAGTCAAAAGGATGTAATACGGTCAATATGCAAGAGAAAACGAAAAGAAGACAAAAATATTCATATACACTCGATGTAATTTTTTGATAAATAAATAAAGTGCATGTACTTCTAAAATATCTTTAGTATGATTTAAATAACCCACTCGATAAGGTCGAATCGAGAAAAATGAAAATTGTGACTCAAAAGTATAGATTACCAGTGCATAATAATGAATTAATGATGTTATGCAATAGCGACGTCAAACAAAGTAAACATGGTGTCTTACTACCGAATACAGTAAGAGCAATCATCGCGGGGCCGTCAAATTCGGGAAAAACTAACGCGATGTTCAGTCTTTTAACTGAAGCAAACGGTCTGAAATTTAAAAACGTTTACGTCTACTCCAAATCACTAAACCAAGATAAATACAAGCTGTTGTATGAGATTTTAACTGCGATGCCCGAAATAGGTTATTATACGTTCAGTGATAATGAAAATATTATGCCTCCTAACGACGCAAAACCCGACTCTGTATTTATTTTTGACGATATCGCGCTAGAGAAGCAGGATAATATTAGGGCATACTTCAGCATGGGACGTCATAACTCGATAGACTGTTTTTATTTGGGGCAAACGTATAGCAGGATTCCCAAACAACTGATACGAGATAACGCAAATGTTGTTATCCTTTTCCAGCAGGATGAGATGAATCTGAAACACGTGTACGATGATCACGTTAGTCCTACAATTAGCATGCAGGTTTTTAAAGAAATGTGTGGTGAGTGCTGGACTACGCCGCATGGTTTTCTAATGATTAACAAAGACGCAGTTGATATAAACGGAGGACGTTATCGAAAGGGTTTCGACGAGTTTATATTACCTTAAGAACCGCAAGAATCTGTTTAGTTTCCCATCATATGCTCGTGGGTAAAATGGGTCAGATATATAGCAAGCAATTATGCGGAGTTATAGATAAAAAAAAGTGCGATTTTCTACAATTGTAACTATCGAACATGCTCACATGTCATTGGAACATAAACAGGCTCGTAAAGGACACTGGCATTTTTATGCAATCGATCGAGCGAGGTTTGAAAAAGAATAAATCAGTGCGATGTTATACTAGCACCAATTCTCGATATAAAACACCGCGAAAAACATATGAATCAGAACCATCGTAGTTGTGCAAATTTAGAAACATCTTAATATATATATTGGTATTATGTGTTGGATTTGATTAGTCCTCATAGTTAACAAACACGCGTCACACGGTGTGAGTTAGAACAATGGATTCCAAAGAAATAAATTTAAAAATAAGATACAGCAAGTTCGAGAATCGATTAGAAAAAATACAACGCTCTTAAACGTCAACGTTTGGACGCCGGAAAAGCATTTGTGGATACATATAAACCGATAATAACACCGCTAACTAATATAGAGTCGACAATTAATTCGAAAAATGCTGACGGAAAGACCAAAAACTTGAATGGTGAAGCAGACATCAAAGAAATCGAAACAGTTGCGGGTGCGTCGGATTCTTCTTCGAATGTCGAGTTACCTACGTCGCGTTATGAATTAGAGATCGTATACGAATTTACTAGAACGTCAGCACCATCCATTACCACAAAAATATATGGAAATGTTAATGAGCGATACGCGAGGTGATAAAGTTGACTTTATGTATGGGGTTCATTACGACGCTGATAACAATAAATGGGTTATTGGAGATTCTGTTGTCAATATTCGCGATAAGGATCTTATTATTAATGGACGTTTGTATAAGGGCACGCCTGGCTTGTACGAACTGATATTTATGAAAAAACCAGATAGAAAGCTGATTCACAAATCAGATGAACTTAAGTATGTAAGCATTCTTTATGATACAAATGTTTATAGAAGAGCGTATAACCCCGACGCTCCGATTAGAGCAAACAGAAGCATAAAATATACTGACACAATCAAGCCATTATTACGCAATCAACAAACACAAAAAGCAGTCTCGTCGTGTGCGAAATGATAAAGATAGCAGCGACGATGATAGTGACGAATCTTTATCGTATCATTCATCGTCAAGCGGTGCGGCGGGGCGAGGTTTGTTTAAGAAATTCAGAAATAAACCCGTAGAGTATAGATACTGGAACAACATCCATGAGTTACTGGACGAATTACAAGTTTTGTGGGGAGAGAAGACTGCCGGGAACAGCGGTGTTAGAAACGAAATAATATCAATTTTAGAAGAATTATATGAAGACGGCCACATCGAAAACATGCCTTATACTATATAACAACGTTCGTGCTGTGTTTTATAATTAATACTCGAGTGATACCCGAAACAATAATGACGTCTATAGACAAATTTGGCCGCTTGCATAGCAATGCTAGCAATTGCTCAAACACATTAATCGAGCCTCTAATAGCAAAAATTAATGCTATACAAAAACAGTGAACGGAGAAATCGCTACTCTTTTAACTGCGCTACCGGGCTATGTCAAAGCGAAAATGGATGCTGCATTCAAAGAGTTGTTTAATGAAAATCCGCTTCTGAGAAAAGCTAATCTATCAAATCGTTTGCTACACATACACGAACGCATAGAGGAGCTTGCGACATCAACAACAGCTTCGCCCATCTTGCGGGCAATGGAGAAGCTCAACAATCGTATTGTAGAACTTGATTTGACAGCGTCGGTGATAGGACAAATTCTGGTGTATTTAATGGAACATCTTAAACAAAAAAAATTGTTTGCAATCAACACCTACCCTAGAGACGTTTATAAAGACGTCTGAGGAGATACAAACTAAACATAAAGCGTCGCTTTAACATGTCTGTTGATAAATTTGGACGCCCGTTATCGGCCTCGATGGCGCCGGCGAGTGTGACATCTCTACGAGGCCCTCCAGGTGTTGGTTTTAAAATAACGCCAGACAACAACTACGACATGGAAAATAGAAGACTAATTAACATCGCAGACCCTCTCGATTTACATAACGCAATCAATTTAAAAAACTTATTTGGAAGATAAATATTTTTTAACGAAATGCAACTGAAAAACGTCGGATATCCGCAAATCGAAACCGATGGCGCAAATAAGGAATACGTGGACGCTACAAGTCGCGAACTTCAAAGATCAATTGACGCTTTTCAAAAAATCAACTGACGCTTATGCGAATACTATATACGCCGAATTAAAATTAGCGATTAATAAAATTAATGATATTCAGCAAACGAACGCTAAAGACATCAACGAAATTATTCAAAAAGTGATCCCCGATAAAGTAAAAAACAACGGTGAACGACGTTACGCTAGATATGTTTAAGCAATCAATTCAAGACAATCCGTATGTAAACGGGCGATATCTGAACGAATTAAAAGCTGATATCAAAACATTAAATGCCCGTCTAGATTCCAACGTTAAATCTAGAGATGATTCTATACGTAATTTAAGATCAGATTTGAACAAAATGAATAGTCTGTTACAAAATTTAAGAGAGAACGCAAGCGCAACACACCGATAACATGTCAAAGGAACAAGTTGTGAATGAATTACATAAGCCCGCTAGAAGAAATTTCAGACGCCGAAAAGTCATTATTAGAGGATTCGACGACACGTGGAATTAGATTTGGCGGAGTTCCAACCGTTTTCGCGCACTAATAAAGGGTTTCGATACATCTTGGTTGTTATCGACCGTTTTTCGAAATATTTATGGCTGCGTTCTGTAAAATCCAAACGTGGTGAAGAAATTACTAAGGCGATGTCTGACATTTTCCGTAATTCGAGGCGCGCACCAAAAAATATACAAACTGATGCTGGAAAAGAGTTTTACAATAGTACGTTTTCGAAACTCATGGATAAGAAAAATTAATCATTATTCAACGTATTCTACAAAAAGGCGACTATAGCCGAACGCGTGATACGAACCATAAAAAACCGACTCTATAAATTATTTAGTCTGCAGGCAATTATCGATGGTGTAATTTAATTGACGGTGTTGCCAGAGACTATAATGATACGAGACATAGAACAATTGGTATGAAGCCACGCAACGTAACATCAAAACAGACTTAACTCACGTATTTGGTCGCATAAAATCGTACTTGAAACAAACCACGTTATACCACAGGAGACATCGTACGAATCTCTAAACATAAAGGTGTATTTTCAAAAGGGTACAATCATGAATTGGACTAGTGAGGATTATTCAAAACGCCAAAGTCCAAGTTACAAATCCTGTTACATATGCTTT